>JAQPPZ010012031.1:0-56635 GCA_028583015.1 Wollemia nobilis | reverse complement strand
CAAGGTGATACATGGTAGTTTGTATAATTGATGCAATAGTCTTTATAGTTGATATGGTAGTTCACACAACTATCATGGTGGTCTATACAAGTGAATTTAAAACTAGTGCATGTATCTTGAGGTGACACATGGTAATCCATGTTGGTGATATTGTGATACATGGTGGCTGGAATAGGTGTTAACATATTTTATGACAAGACATGAATCCCAAGATAACATGTGGTAGGTGATATAGAAGGTGACACAGACATCAATGTGATTATTTTTTGCTGGGTTGACATGGTAGATTGTATGTCGTTAGATGTGTATAAATACAAGTTTAACCAATCACATTTTGTCATCTCATCAAATTTGACAAACAACTCGTGTAGTTAATTAGTAGACTTAGGAACATAGAATTTCAGAATAAATTAGGTCATGACAACTGATATAGTGTGGTTCACAGATCAAATAACAAATTATATCTTGATAATAGTATCATGTGATTTGCCAATATTCTACATAGTTAGTGCATGTTTGGAACCCCCTCAACTAGTCATGTAGCAACACATGGCAACTTGTCATTAGCTACAAGTACTAAAGTTTTTTAACAATATTAAAAGGTTTTGGAGATAATTTTTATTATTTTTTGAAAAAACTTTAGGGAGGCATAACTTTAGCATACAAAAGTGTTGTGAGCTTAATTTTTGTATAAATTGCATAGATTTTTTAAATCTTTGTATTGGTGGTGTTATTTCTTGTCATAACTACATGCATATTTTTTATTTTCACAAAATAGTTATGGATCACCATGTGCTCTCATTAAGTGGTCCAAACTATGCTACCTAGAATATCAAGATTAAATATATATTCCAAAGCAAGGGGTTACTCAAATATGTGAATGAGAAGCCTCACGATATTGATTCTAAAGAATTGAATCAATATCAACTCTGTAGGGACAAGTATGAGGCTCATAGTGTGATTGATCTTCATGTTGATAATTTTTATCCCATCCATGTTTGCAGCTTCATAGACGTTTTGAAAAATTTTAGGAGCTACATATTGATTCCACATAATTCAATAGTTTGGAGGCTGAGCTTGCAACCTTGTCCATGGAATCATTTGATATTGTTTATACCTTATATTAGTTGGTTTAAAAAATTGTAAGAAGACATCCAAATTGCAAGAGGACTATCTAAGGAGAGAAGAGGAAATAAAACATTGGAGAAGGAAAACAATACTAAACTACTCAGTATCATCTTCAACAATGTGTCAAAAATATATGAGATAGTTGTTTTTGAGATGCTTTGATTGTACTTTCTAGACTCTATTATACCACCAATTGATGAGGTATTTAAATACCTTTTGCACCATCAAGTTAGATGAAATATGTGTAAGGAATTTAGGTTTCAATCAGGCTCATCCAATAGAAGTTGTTGCCAAAGTCTAAAATGTTAAAAAACCAAAACAAAATGAGAAGAAGCCTAAGAATCCCTACAAGAAGTGTATTTGTGAGTTTTACAAAAAGGAAGGTCATAGATAGATTTTTATAGGATTTAGATCAAACAATTTGAGAAAGCAACAAGAAATAGGGATGTTAATGTTGTTATCTTCTATGCACAAGGTGAGGATAGTTTTGATGGAGAAACCTCACAAGTACATATAACAATTCATTTTGCATATTGGCCATCCATAGTTTTATATAGTATAGACACATCAATTCTTTTTCCAAAGCTAACAATAAATCTCCATATGTTTTATATAGTATAAACAATCAATTCCAAACTTGAAAAGCCCATGCCCTCTTAGATAGTATTATATATATATAAAGTTGTACAATATTTTTTGTTTTATTATGACCATATTACACTTAAAATGATAGGAAGTGTAAATTACTTTTAGTTTTTTTTTTCCTTATATTTTAAAAACTAAAAATTTTAAATGAGAATTTAAAGTAAACAAGCCTATACAATTTTTTTCATTTTTTTTTGACGTTCACTTCCACTTCTGTCCATTTTTTATTTTGACGTCAACTTCCACTTCGAAAATTTCGTTTTTTTTATTTTTTCAGAAAATTTCGTTTGTTTTTTTGACGTCCACGTCTACTTCCTGATGACCAAAGATGCCATCTTTTGGCGTACGTACAAGACCACGAGAAGGGTGTAGGCATCCACATTCATTAGATTACTTACGTTTCCAATGAACGGTCAGGCAATTTGCAGGTAATTTCGTAACAACTGGGAGTACCAATATTGTGGATTTCTCTCATTAGTAGCCACATAATATATGACTTGCGTGTTCAGATTACTTACATTTCCAATGAACGCTCTCTAAAATCCACAGAATTTGGAGGTAATTGCGTAACAACTGGTGAGTCCCAATATTTGTGGGGCTTCTCTCATTAGTAGCCACATAATATGACTCTCTTATTGCCGTGAAGCGTACTCATACTCATAGTGATCATTATAATGACTGCATTCGTCTCTTTCTGTAGTAGGTTCGGAAAAAGATTTTGATAATGGAGTTGCCAAAAGCTGGAGAGATACTATGTTGATATCATAAATATCTATGGACGAGAGTGTTTGTAACCCATAAATATCAATGAACGGTCTCTGCAATCCACAGGCAATTTGCAGGTAATTTCGTAACAACTGGTGAGTCTCAATATTTGTGGGGCTTCTCTCATTAGTAGTCACATAATACGACTATCTTATAACCGTGAAGCTTACTCATACTCATAGTGATCGTTATAATGACTGCAGTCGTCTCCTCCTCTAAGGATTTTGATAATGGAGTTGCCAAAAGCTTTACGGACGAGAGTAAGACAAGAAACACCGACTATATGACAACCTGTGTACGTCACTATCATTCAATATGCAAACGCTGGAAAAAAAAACAAGGCATTGAAATGATAGGGCGGCACAAGAAGAAATAGAGTCTAAGCCTGGTTATTGGCTACCTAATAGCCACCCAAGTTGTTCAATAAAAAATATTTAAAAAAAATTAAAATTGGAGTGTTTGCATACCCTTTATTTTATTGACTTATCTAGTTTCGTTGGTGATATATTGTTTTGGATGGTTATGAAGGATTTTAGTCATCTTTTTTCAAAAAGACAATAATGAGACCGTCGATGCCAACTATTTATATATATATATATATATTTATATATATATATATAAAGTAGATGTTGTCTTAAGAATTAAGAAAAACAATTAAGCATAAATGTATTATGGAGATTTAGTGTGTTGAGTATTATAAATTTGATGAAAAGAAGTAAAGGAAGTTTAAAAGGGATTAAAAGTAATACATATCATTATTGTTGAGAACTATAGTTTAAATAAGAGAAGAGAATTTCTAGTTTTGAGTCTAATACCAACCATTTATTTGAAAGAATTAATCTTAGGTAAGAAGAAACTTTAGTTGAACACAACAAAAACTATAACAAGAAGAGTGTGTAATCAATCAACACACTAGAAGTTCAAATAACAATAATATTGTCATTTGTTAATATGAATTTATGAGAGGAATAACAAGATGGAAAAAAGGGCTATGTCTCAATCATTGCAATACAAGAGGACATTATCACTAACAAAGAGTAAAAAGGCTATTGGTGGCATGCCATTGATTAAATATGTCCATATGTCCACTTTTTATCCATCATCAATAAGCCATGAACAACCTTCTCTAAAAATGGATAGCATTGCACACATATTTGACAATGATATCTGATTTGAAGTTACATTCATTGTTAGTATATGTTTTGATGGGTTGTCTCCAAGATACTTGTTCACCATAATCTTGTTTCATAGTCAGTTATTTAACATGATTAATCTCTATATTATTTTATCTCCATACACCTTTGGCAATAAGGATAGATGTCTTATTTCTAATCCACCCTAGTTTGGATAAGCATACAATATCCCACTTAACCAAATGAAACTTCTTTCTTCTTTGTTATACATAAATACCCCATAGGTAGACAACACAACACAAATGCTTGCTCATACACATATTGGAACTAGTGAAGTACACATTGATTTAATATACACAATGCTCATGGATCAAGTAAAAGTTATGTTACTTCTTATACATCCAAGTGGGCTTGATAGTAAAGGCTTGGGTACTCCAAATAAGAGGTCCAAGATTCAAATCCAAATAGGGGTAGGGGATGCATGCCTAACAGATGTATAATGTAACATGAGTGCCTCCTCCCATGTATAATGGATAATAGGTAATTATGAGGTAGTACTTAACATATAGATATGAATGATCTTTTGGTCATATGTAGAGTTTAATAGAGGTAATTAAGGCACTATATTAATGCATCCATAAAAATATTTTTAGTTGTACATAATGATAAATTTTAGTATGTTTCAAAGATGTCTTAGATAGTTATATATTTTATTAATAAAAAATGAAATTTTCATTAGCTTGTTTATGACACTCTTGTTGTTGAATGCTATGCTAAAAATATTCTTAATTTTGTGGGAAGGCAATGTAGGTTTTTTTTAATTGTGTATATGGAAGAATGATAGTAATGGTTAATCTCAATGATGTAATTTATTATAAACTCAAAAAAAACATTTAGAAAATTTAAGCTATAATAGTCTATTGATCATTGTAGAATGTATTTTTAAATCTATTAAGACTTTTTCAAATAACTTTACCTTAGTATAAATTTATTTTTTATAGTATAAGAAAATATAATTTTAAATTAATATGTACAATATTTTTTAAAAATAATTCTTAAGGGCACTTTGAATCCAATCAAATCTTATGAATCTTATTTACTCTTAATTCATTATTTTTGTTTAAGTTTTCAATATTTTAAAATATAAGTAATGAAATGTGAAACAACATTAGAGAGGATGAGAACCTAAAAACACCCTAAATTAGTCAGTTCTATACTAATTCTTCATAGATATGTTAACCAACTAATATAATATTTCAATTTTTACAACTAACAACTAGATAGTTTATTATAGGGAAAGAATGATTAAAAAAAACTCTCATGATGCTTATTGATTTTGTTCCTACATTCATACAAATTTATATATATAAAAGGAAAATAGGTATGTTAAGATAGTGGTTTTTTTCATATTACACTTGCATTAGAAAAGGCGATTTAAGATCCCTATGCCTTCAGCAATATAATCAAATATCTTGCTATATTTTTTAGTTTCCTCATACTTGCACGTACTTGCATCCTAAGTTACTAACCTATCATAAAACCAAGGTTTTTGCCCATCACATAATACTTTCATTACACATAAACCAAGAGGCTATTATAATCCTTTCGAGCACACCAAACATTATGATGGAATAGGATTTTGATTTGCTTTGTCAACTTCCTTTGTTTGTCAAGGTCCATAAAATATCTTTTCAAGGTATTGGATACCACTACCCATAGTTCCTTAAAATCAAGATGAATTTTTAGTTTGGTCTTATAGGTGGAATAGTTATCAAATTGCAATAAATATGAATCAGTTAACAAAATATTCATGGTATTAATAGTAATGTTTAACATTCACAAAATTAAGAAAATTTAATTCCACTAGATTGGGGTTGAAAAGATCTTTCTAATGAGTATTTATACACCTATAATCATAATTATATCATGAGAAAATATCAATGCTTTGCCACACAAAAAATATGTATGATATACAAGTCAATATTCCACTAAATAATAGTCAAATCATTCAACACAAAGGAATATACTAGCCAATATTTAAAAGGAAAAATATTAAACACACTACATTACACGTCTTTTCTTTACTTCACTTATTAGAGGTGAAAACCAAATTTAAAGGACCAAAATGATCACAAGACTTCATAAATGAGGGAAGATATTTTACCATGGCATGAGTAATGAGTACTTTTAGGTAGACAAAACTTGAATGTCAAAAATCACCTATGCCAAAGTGTGGTAGCTTCATCCTCCTGTTGTTGTAAAATTTTGGTTGTATTGCAATACAATCTCAAGTTGAAACCTTCTGCCTATGCCTATAGCATAGGCAACAATTATCAAACCTCTAAACTTATCTTATATGAGATAAAGTTTCCTATAATCTATTCTATCAAATTCAACATTGAAATATTGATCAAACAATTGATTCATAATGAGTAAGTTCTGTGTGGTCAAGCACATAAATAACTTTAGTTAGGTATAAGTATATGCCCCAAGATGTAAAGAGACATCATTGATACCAACAATGATGTATGCAAAATTATTTTCAAGGGTAACCTCCATGATACGATGAATGATCAAGACAAATGAACCATTTTTTCTAGACCACCATGTATTTGGTATCCTCCATACTAACATATTAGGATTTGTGATTGCATAAAGAGCTTGCATAAAACAAATATAGTTTTCTCCTTCATTATAATCAACATCCTCTACTACATTGTCATGTTGGCATTAAGGTGTAATCATCCTTTACCATTGATAATATTTCTACTTACCTTTTGATGTATTCTTTTGGTTATTATTTGAAGAACTTTGTGAGAATATATTTTACTTACACTCCTTAATTACATGTTCTAGTTTCCTACAAATGAAACAAGTGATATTAAAACGTGAAAATATCTATTGTCCTTGCTATTATTTTTTATTATTCTATTTTCTTTTATATTAATATTGGTACTTATTGGGGGTTTTGCCAATTTATTTGACTATATTAAATTATTTTATTTTTGATAAATGACAAGGGTATGTTCATTGTAAGTGTTTAATTATCAAATTGCTTCCTTGTATTGAAGAAATTTCATAAGAGTCTCAAAAATTGGACTTTCATTAATAACATTTAGAGTTATCACTGAAACACTCAATGTAGGCAATAATTCTTGTAGCATAATGGAAACAACCATATCATCACTTATTGTTTTACCTAACGCTTCAAGCAAAGGTCATAGCCCAACATTTTATTGTAGAAAACCCTCTAATTTTCCACTACTCTTAATATTCAAATAGTGCAACTAACATTGTACGCATAAAATATTGTTTTGATTTTTGGATTACATTGTATTGAGTTTGTCCCTTGCATTTGGTGATTATTGCATCATGAGTGTACAACTTTATCTCATAAAACATGCCAAACATTATGATCAAGAGGACTTTTTTGGTCTACTTTGTCAAACTTCCTTTATTTTTTGAGATCCATGGTATGTTTTTACATGGTATTAGATACCACTTCCTATGGTTCCTTGAACTCAAAGTGAATTTTTACCTTTGTATTCAAGGTAAAATAGTTGTCACCTTTCAGTAGCTATGAATCAAGTAACAACATAATTGGGGTATTAATACCCATGTTTAGCCTTCACAAAATGGAAAATTTGAATTCCACTAGGTCAAGATTTAGAAAAAAAAAATTTGTTTTTCAATGATTATGTACATGCTTATACTCACAATAACTAGTTGCCTTAAATCATAAGAAAGTAATAGTGTCTCACTCAGAAAAAAATAAATAGGGTAAAATTCAATCTCCCACAAAATCGTGGTCAAATTATTTAGCACAAATGAATATTTTAGTCGATGTTTAAAAGGGGGAAGATTCAACACACCACCTTAATTCTTTTTTCTTTACTTTACTTATTTGAGGTGACATAATTTCAAAGGACCAAAATGATCATGAGGCTTCATCAATGAGGGAAACTATTTTACCATAGCATGATTGATGAGTACTTTTAGGTAGCCATAACTCAAATTTCCATATTACTTGTGCAAAGTGTGTAAGATTTATCCTCCTTATTTGTAAAATCTTGGTTGTTTTGCAATAAACTACAAGTTGAAACATCTTGTCTATGCTTGTAGCACAAGTAACAATTATCGAACCTCTAGATTTATTGAGAGTACATTTTTAACTTTTTCTTCTAAGCAAAATAGTTGTCACCTTTTAAAAATTATGAATTAGGCAATAACATATTAAAAGTATTAGTATCCATGTTTAACCTTTAAAAAATGGAAAATTTTTAATTCCACTAGATTACTATTGATAAGATACTTTCAACAAGAATATATATGCGTATACACACAAAAACAGATGCTTAAAATCATGAAAAATCAATAGTGGCTTGCCAGGCCAAAAATATACGAGATAGAATTCAATATCCCACAAAATAATTGTCAAATCATTTATCATAATGGATATTCCAATCAATGTTTAAAATGGAGGAAAATTCAAGACACTCTCTTATTCCTTTTTTTCCTACTTCACTTATTTGAGGTCACATAATCAATTTTAAAGGATCAAAATGATCATCCACTCATGCATGTGAAGTAAAATATTTATTTTCCCTCCAAATGTTCTTTTGATTACTCAAACAAATGAAATCAACCATTGTTCAAATGACTATCTCTGCCATTAATCTAATGACTAAGGTTTGAAGTTATAAGTTAAGGTTCATTTTAACCATTGATATTTATCATTGAATAACTCTGGTTGATGGAGATGTGAGGGTTAATTTGAGAGTTCCAATTTGTTTAAAATTTCTCATTTTATATGACAATAAAACCTACAACTTGCAATTAGTCCTTCCTTTAAACGCTCAATTTAGTGCATTGTAAATATTTTTCTCTAGTCTAGACTGTTGGAGTTATTATATTATTTGGTCATGTGATAGTTTAGGGAGTAATTTATTAATGTTGAAGTATATTACATTATTTAGTACATGCTAATATACCCCCATGGTACCTTCATGGTACATATGTAAATATTAGATTAGGTTTGAGTCATAGTTTAGAGTGTGAGTATTATTTCCCCTTTCTATGTAAGTGTGTATGTGCAAGAAATGCACAAGTGTTATTGTGAGTGAGTGTTTAAGTGTAATGAGAGTCTATTTGCACAAGTGTATTATATGTGAGAGTGCAAATATGTAATGTAAATATATGCACTAGTGTATTAGGTTAGAGTGTGTAAAGTCAAGGTCAAGAGTCATGTCTATATGTGCATACATTATAGAGTCACGTGTTCATCAAGTATGCAAGTGTCATATAGATAAGCCAAGAGTCATGAGACTTGGAATATGGAAACAATTAGTCAAGTATTCAAATATTTATTCTAATATGGCTATATAGTACTCCATAGAGGAAGATCAATATGAAGAGACAAAAACACGACACCAAATAACATAAATATAAAGTGGAACTCAAATAAAAGTATTGCACAATGAATAATTTTTATTAATGGGGGGAGCCTTAAACCTTCATTGTTACAATAAGAACTCTTGAATTATTTGATACAAATTTTACAATGCCTAGGGTTATCCAAAACCTTAGCAAACAACATTGGTGGTGTCTCAAAATGTGTCTTTGCTCCAAAAATAAGTGAGCGGACTTCTAGTTATCTGATGCTGAGCCACTATAGCTTAAGAAACTACACAATGCTAATGTCACACTTCTAGATATGCACACAATAAAATAGTAAAGGACTTAGTAGCAACTATGAGGGCTCCACAATGTGAGGTCCTCTACAATAAATACAAAAACCCTAGCTATCTACTATAAATAACATGAACAAAACTAAAAATGCATGTAATGAAATACCAAATAAAATATTTACCTTACTTGTCTACTATCTTTTGATCTGATGAACTCTATTGTAGTGGACTAGTGTGGCGATGCCCTAGCATCACCTAGAGGCTAGGGGTATTTCAGAACTCTAGCGTAAAATTCCCGAGGACACTCGATGGTTGCAAGAAATACCCGTGGGTGCTCAGTAATGGTAGAGGGTATCTAGAGGCACTTTGTGGTGAAGAATGAAGCACCCATAGGTGCTCAAGAATGATATGAAGTGCTTGAATATGTTTGATTATTGAAGTGAAAGTCTACAAAAGTAGATCTGGCTAAGTGAGGGAGGTAGTGATGGATGTAGGGGCTGTGGTAGACGAGGATGGAAGGTGAGTGTGCTCGAATGCTCTAAGGAACTTAGGGATGAATGTCTAATGACTCAGAATATGGAAAACTCTGGGATTACTTAGGATTTAAAGAAGATTCAGGGGTTGAGCCATAAAAATGACTTTTAGTAATAATCTAACCTAGGGCATACTTAGGGTTACAATGACACTAATCGTACGGCTGAGATAAAAGCATATGGAAGGGTGGATATTAAATCTAGGGTGTGACATGGATTGATGTAGATGAATGGATATGATTAAGTGAAATCGGATGACTAGGATTAATTCACTTATATAAATATATATTATTAAATGTATATAATATATAATATATAAAATATTAATATATATATATATAATAAATATATATAAATATATGTAAATAAAGGGTGGAAATGATAGAAAATCAGGATGGATGACAAGTGGCTAGGTTTTGGTGTCTATAGATACCCCTTTTTGTATTGTGTTGCGTGAAACACATTGTAGTGCAAAACATGAGACACCTATTTTGGGTGAGGTGCAAAAGCAATTTTATCTTTGGATGTGAAACACAATCTTGGAGATAAAATAATGGAAGAATTTGAATTTTTTGTAGATTACCCCCTCAATTGGCGAACGAGATTGCAGATGAATCTCACGAGCCAATTGAAAAATTTATGCAAATGAATGATGGATGATGTGAATTATGTAAATGTGATACCATTTTTGCCCCAACAATGGTAAGTGGAGTGGTGAAAAATATGAAATGATGCATCTATTTTTACCCCAATAGATGAAGGGTTTTGTGAAAAAATGTTATGGAAAATGTGTTTGTTTTTGCCCCAATAGATGAAGGGATTTTTGCGAAGTGTAGATGTCATGATAATGTAATATGTATCCCATTGTGTAAAAATAAAAACTAAATGTGGTTGCCCCAAATTTGGCGTGATTCGATGTGGTTGAAGAATTTGCCTTCCAGCGTCATTTATATGCAAATATAAAAAATGCAAAGAGTAAAATTAGTCAACTTCGGAGGGCCAACTAGTGACTGTCAGATAATTCCTATGATCAGAATCAATCATCCTATTGAAGTCCAGTCACCATGATGACTGTCAAGGAAATGTGTGATGTTAAAATTTGATAATATCCATGATTTAAGCCCCACAAACTAGGCCATCAATGAAAACTTTTGTGCAGATTGTTCTTGGCAAGGTTTCACTCAAAATGTAAAGTACCAAATATGATTGTGATTTTGAACAACGAGATATGGAATGATGAAAATGACCAAGTGTTCTTATGGTAGGATCTTCATCTTACCAAATTGCATGGATGCAAATTGCTGCAATTGCCAACTATATAGAACAACCCACTAGATACATGGTACACTTGAATGTTGTTTGAACTTGTCAAATATGCAAATGGTGATATGGAATGATAATGATGATGTGAAAATTATGTATTGGTGATTAGAATGATGATTATGGTCATTTTGTGAATATTTGGATCGTTTTGGAGTGCTTTTGTAGCTTGTTAGGTAAATTTTGTGATTTGTGATCACAAATAAAATTTGTGCATCAAAATCAATTGGAATATTCAAAAGACCTATTAATATGATAAATGAGATGATTGGATGCAATATGGAGTGATTTGGTTGGGATAAGCCACTATTTTGTGAAAATTTATCTTTTGTCAAAGTTGATGCCAAATACCCATTTGCGCTTTTATCATGCAAAAATGCTTGTCGGTGTTTGGGTATTCTACAAACACCCATGGGTGCTTCAGTGTGCTAGGAAATGCCCATGGGCATATTAAGGTGCCTGAAGCAGTTATAAATAGTTGGTGGGATGAAAAACCAAACTCATTTGTGCGTTTGAGAGTTTGAGAAGTTGCATCTGGGAGAGTGGAGTGAAGTGAGGTAAGGTGATTTGGGCGTGGAAGCTATGGTGATAGAGGGAGTGGGTGCGAAGGTCGGGGCTAAAGTTGGAGCATGAGCTGTTGCGGTAACTCCCTATTTTGTGCATTGTGTAAAACTTTTTTTTAATGTAAAAATGACAAGTGTTTTGTTTTGTGCTACAACTTAGGATTTTGGAGGGTCGGTACTGGTTCTCGCCATACATTCTTGGGATGAGGAAGGTGGTGGTGAAGGATGAGTAGGATTTTCTAGAGGTATTGGGGCTAGCGGAGGTAGCTCATATTGATGTGGTGAGGGTGGATGAGGTAATGTGGTGAGGGTGAATGAGAGGTACCTCTTTGCCTTGGAGGAGAGGTGGGATGTGAATAAGGGTACTTTTCAGCTCCCTATAGGAGAGGTGATAGTGACCTTGGAGGATGTATATCGTATCCTCAAGGTGTCGATGGAGGAGATTTGAGTTGATATTGAACATGATCGAAATACAAAGATGATGACTATTTTTGGTGATGATTGGTTGGGTGTGAGGGTGGAGAGTAGAGGTATACCTTATTTGTCCATGTATGTTGACAAGGAGTTGGATTCCATTTGTGCCTTGGTAATGTTCATGTTGGCCAACATCATGGCCTCAAAAAACATTGGGTGTAGGTTCCCTTGGAACCTGATAGGAGTAGTAAGTGATATACTCACTAGGCAGTAGGTGTATGCATGGTCCTACCTTGTTGGCACAGGCATACCAAGAGCTTTATGAGGTGACGAGGCAAGGGAGGAAAGGATTGGGGTACAACTTGTTGTTGCAATGTTGGAGATAGGAGCATTTTTAGTGTGGCTCGACTAGAGAGCTTATCGATAGCAAACATGGATAGGGATCAACCCTGCACTAGGAGATGGATGGTGGCTAAATAAGTACCACCAATTCATCTAGTGTGGATGAGCCAATGGTATTAGGATTTGTGGGCTAGATTTACATCCACCCAAGTGATATGGAGGCCATGGAATGATTGCAGGTGGACTAGGTATGGAGAACACTTATGATAAGTATGGTAGGCTAAGTGGGTGGTTGGGCGATATAGAAGTGAGGCTGAGTACTTTCAATTCTTGCGAGTACTCTAACAGTTGGGTTTTAGGTAGGATGTCTCTGACAAGCCAGTACGATATATGAGGCATTGAGAGGAGATAAGGCTACCATGTACAAATCCATGGAGGGTGGCTTGCAAGGATGATGAGGAGATATATCTCCTAGATATAGATTATTTGGGGACTACCATTAAGTATTTGGTATAGTTTATTACACAGCCACCATGGGCACTGCCTCGAGTAGTGGTTGACATAGGTGGGTATGAGGTTGAGGGTGATGATGAAGGTACCCATGAGACCCCCAAGTGATGAGGAAGACTCTCAAGAGTGGGAGAGACAATGGAGATGGAGAGGATGTAGAGGAGGCTCTAAATGGGTCTCCAGATCAAAGCAAGGAGGATTGGGTATGGTTGGAGTAGTAGGTGGAAGAGTGGGATGTAAGGATCACTAGGCTCCAAGTAGAGCTAGTAGAGAGGGATCGCCAACATAATGTCGACATAGCATGTCTTAGGTCTTGGTGTAGATATATCGAGGTATTGGAGGACAGGTTGATGGAACATCATATTCCACTTTTGGATCCTCCCACCTCATCTGTATCCGAGGGTGCTAGGCGTAGCGATTCTAGGCATATCTCTAGGTCTAGGGCTCCTACTAGGTCATAGGGGTCTTCTTGGAGGATGTAGCTAGTGCTTAGATGTACTTTTTGTATATGATCCTTGGTGCTCCATTGTATGTAGCCTTTTGGCACTCATTGTACATGTGATATTTATACATATATATATATATATATATATATACATGGATTTTACCTTTTGTGTTATATGTGTTTGTGTGAATGCTTTTTGTGAAATGCATGTTTATATGGATGATGAATGCATATGATATGTTATGGATGATTAATGAAAGGTAGAATTTATGTATGATTAATACAAGGTGGAATGTATGAATCATTAATTCAAGGTATGGAATGCAAATGTGCTAATGATCATTCATAGTTTAGATCTTTCTTGGCCATTTTCTATCATTGTTGTTTAATCAGGGGTACCAAATTTGGTGGCATATGGGATGAAATACTGATGAACTAACATGGATGTTGACATGGAAGAAGATATGGATGTTGATATGGAAGAAGATATGGATGTTGATATGTAAGAAGATATGGATGTTGATTGTTTTGCAGAGACTCAAAAATACTAATGGTATCAAACAAACTCACTACAACTACCTAGTCTCTCTAGGACCAAATGTGTGTGCAAGGAATTCATTTACCACATCAAGAGTATGGTAATGACTCAAGGTAATCAAGAATTATTTTTTGTGTAAGTGAGTTCATTAACTCATCTTGAGTAAATTGGGTAAAATTGTTATGGATGAAACCAAGAAGCTAGATTATCCTTATGTGTGGTCAAAGGTCTCTTTAAAAGAGATGTTTCTCCATGCATGAGTGTACTCCACTGCTAGTCAAGCATCTATAGCTCCGGTGGAGGATGACTCCATAGTCCACGATTTGTGTTTTTGAACTTTTAAGTTTTGGGGATGACTACCTAACCATATGACTTAAAATGTAGTACAATCCTTAAAACCCAATGATTAGTGGTGTGTAAGAGATTTAGAGTTTTGGGAAATAAAATTCTCAACCAAAGTATGATGATAATTGTACCCTATCCTTCCTGCTCTATATTTTGAATTTGGAAGCAACCGTGATAGTGATGAAAACCACTATTATTAGGACCATGGGTTCTAGGTTAATAAATAAGAGGTTTGAAGGAGACTTGAAGGCTCAAGCTTAAGGCTATGTGCAAGAAGGCAAGTGAAAAAGGTAATATTATAATATTTTGGCCATTAGGGCCTTTCAAAAAGGAGATTGAATAATGCATTGCCCAAAGATTTTATCAAAGAGCTAAACATATTATTTAATTAATTAATTTTTAACCATAAGGTTAAATAATATAATTAATTAATACTTAACCTAAGGTTAAATATTGATAAATATAATATTTAAATTTTGAAGCACCAAAATCAATTTACAAAGGGCACCAAAATCGAATATAAAGGAGGGCATATATATTAATAGGCTAAAGTTTAGCCTAAGGTGAAGTATTCAAATTTGATGAGCCTCCGAACTATTACCTAGCTTGTGTGACGCAGAAGAAGGGAAAGAGACAATGCTTTACACATTTCTTGAGGTAGTCATTGATCAAAAGCAGGAAGGGGTGTGTCCCCACTCATCTAAGATGGCAATCGGCCTAGCAAGCTAGGCTTGCACAACGTGTAACAAATAGGAGGTGCTACGTTCAATTTACATGGAGGTATTTTGATAGCGTGGTGGTCCATGGATTTGATTTTAGTGTCGATGACAAAGGTTAAGGAAGATATTGTGTGCCTTTTAGTCATGTGGGTTGGCAAACACACGTGGTAGCCTAGCCGAGGCTAGGGTGCGGGGTCAATAGGTAGTGCATGTTCGATTCCTAGTAGCATGCGGCAAGTGACAACAAAAGGGGGAATTAATTTTTATTAAAAATTAATTTGTGCACTAAGATATAAGGTGGCTAGGGTATGTTCTAGGGAGATATAAGTAGTTTTAAATTGTTTTTATTTTTACAATAAAAAGAGTTATAAGGTGATTTTTTTTTGAGCAAAAATTAAGGTGGCTTGTTTTGCTAATGCATTGAGATAAAAAATTAAAGTGGAGTTTTTATTTATCTTTTGGAAATGCATTAATGACAAGCAGGATATATAAGGTGTAAACGAAATTTTTTCTTATGTAATTTGTCAAATTTTTTCATGAATTTTTTTGTTGTAAAATTTAGGAGAAATAAGGTGTAAAAGTGATTTGGTATTTCATTGTAAATTTTGTATGGTAAGTGTTAGAATAAATAATTATTCTCTTAAGTTCTACTAGGATAGACTTACTTGAGTTGCCACTCTTCCATAAGTCAGGTGAACTCTCAGTTTAGACTAGTTTAGATTTGATAAGTTGTAATCCAACAACTCTCAATGATCAAATTTGCTATTTATACAAAGTTGATCCATGGAATGAATCATTCAATTTTCATGTTTTCACGTCAATTTCTTGTGATGCTTTGCATATCTATTCTTGGGATAAAATATTATTTCATAGCATTTTCTAACATGGTATCAGAGCAAGGATAGAATTTGTGAGCATTCAAGTTTTTCATGAGATATAGTTCAATTTTGTCCCAATTCATTGCATTAGGAAAGTATGGTCTCTCTGGTGGATTCTCTTGGATAACCTTTGGCAGTTTTTACTGCTTGCCTGTTCCAGCTCTAGCCATCACTTGGCAATTCCTTTTTTTTGATATTAGTGCTTCACTATATTCAAGAAAACTTGTATTCCAAGTTTTTTTAAGTGCCACTATTATCTTTATCTGCACCTCTAATTGTGTTCCTGTTGCAAGCACAATTGTTTTTGGCAAGCTGCTTTTTTTTGGGAAATCATTTTTTTTGGAGTTGAAATTCTTTCACAATTATATTGATTTTTTTGACATCCTTTTTTAACTCTAAATAATTTTATGAATAGTTAAGGCTTGATTCTTTTGATTGCTACAAATGGTATTCTCTACAGGCAAAAATACATAGTTGCTCTTCCAAACGAATGCCAGTTCTACAATACACTCATGGTGTGTACCCTCTCAATGATGTTTAAAAAATTGGTGTGATGTTCGTACTCCTCAATTGACACCCAAATATTTACAAAGGTGATGTATCTTGCAGTGGAGATTGATAAATTTGGTGCCCATGCTTATTTCCAACCGGATATTAACATGCACTATTCAATCCAATAAAAAGACTATTTTTTGTGCATGATCGAGAGGGACAGTGATGTATTAATTGCTTCAAGTTTTTCACAATTAATATTTGGTAATATTTCATGGTTAACATTCATGTCGTAGAGTTTGACAATGCTTAATGGATCTCTGAAGTCATCATTTCGGTCATATTTTCAGTGTCTACATTAGAGAGTTTTATGGTAAAAACAACTCGAAGGACAGTTGCCGAATCAAAGAATAGTTTGATGATGCTCAACAGATCTCGAAAGTGATTATTTTTAGTCATAATTTCAGTGTCCACTTCAGTGTGTTTATAATGAAAACCACTCGGATGGCAGTTACCGAAAATCAACGAAGGTGATGTTTATTTTCCCTCCATGCTTCCACTTCTAAAGTATTCAACATAATTGATGAAATCATTGGTGTGATATGGAGAATATTTCATTTTTGTTTCTCTGATAAATCATTATAACCTATGGTGGCATAATTTATTTTTTGGCTACGATTAGCTCTCCATTTCTCGAGAATTTTGCGATATTTTATTACAATGGCTATCCATTTTTCGTCACCTATTCCTTTGGTGGGATTATTATATATATATATATATATATATATATATATATATATATATATATATATTTTTATAATACCCTAATCTATTTATTCACTCATAAAAGCTAATTCCTTTGGCGAGCCATCATAGCCATTTACTTTAGCTATATAAATATCTTCTCTTTTACAACATATATCAATTTTTTTTGCAATGATAGTAGGCAAAGAAAAGTTGCAATGATGTGAATCACTCTCCTTGGAAAAAACCTATAGAAGTTATGATTGCTACATTAAGATGCCATCAAGATAGTTTTGTGATGTCTAACATGAGGACCTGCTGGATTATCACCTGCCAAGGATTACAACACCATAAAATATCACATGCAATCAACTGAGGATGCTCTGTTGAGAACCTTCTATGAAGACATTGACACGATGATTGTCGTGTTTGAACTCCTGAGCCATATCTTAAAATTTGTGGGCCTTGGAGCATCATCTCTCATATAGGTTTGTCTCACATGAACTACGAGGAATAACCTCACTTTGGGCTCCTATTTTTTCCTGTGTGGGTTTAACAGATTCTCGCCTCCATGACGTTGCCTCAATACATCCAAAGCTGCATGTTTTTCATCTGAAGATTATTGTCTTACCTACGAATTTCCAAGGCTACCTATCTTTCAAGGAACACTATTTTTTTAGGTTCGCTATTTTTTTTCAAAAGAAACATCCAATATCAAATAGGGGGCCACAAAACAAGTGGTTTTCTATTTTTTCTTTAAGGAATTAAATTTTGTAGCATAATCATACTTTGATTCTGAGAGCTCTTCCTCTTCATATTTCTTTTAGAAACATGATTTATAACGATTTATTTTATGACTCGTCTCACTCTATATTTAGCCTATTTCACAAGGCTATAAAAGTGAAGAGTCCATTGTATACTCAAATCAATAATTTTTTTTTTTTTGGGGTGGGGGGTTAATGGTGCTGCTTCATGCACCAATTTTTTTACCTTGATTCAAGGGGATATTTCTTTGTTGCTGCTACATTCCTTGTGTGGGCATATTGGAAGACAGTTTAGTGTTGTGGTCCTCTCTTGGCCACTTGGTGTTATTCCTTGCTTCTCACTATTTTTAGCATCTTATATTGACATATCTGGGATTTCATAAGACAATTAATAGTATGAAAATTCAAGCAAACAACCATTAAAAAATATCTATTCAGGAAACACATCAAAATTTGGCCCAATTCTCTAATAATCCCCTATGTTCCATGTATCATTCTCTAAAATTTACTTATAGTTTCCCTCACATAAGGGTGGGTAAATTGAAGAGTTCGATATAAATGTATGGCAGATTAAACTTTGCCTATGTTCCATGTATTGATATTCTCCTTTACTTATAGTTTCCCTCATGTTAGGGCAGGTAATTGAGAAAGATTCAGTATAAAGGTCTGGCTGATTTTTACTGCTTCATAAAGCCTAAGTTCCACGTATCTTTCCTCCTCATTTACTTATAGTTTCCCTCAAGTAAGGGTGGGTAATTTGATGAGATTGGTATATAGGTCCGACTTCAACTTCCTTCTTAAAAATAGGTGTTTTTGCTAGAGATTAATTCTATTCTATTAATAATATCTTAAAGTTAAAGGGGGGATTATTGGTTCACTTCAATTTTTCTTTGGTAAAATGAATACAATCGATCCAGTCACCCCTCATAACTATCATACATGGAAGCCAAAAATATTAAATTTCATTTCTCAAAAAGGGCTCACACACTTGCTAGAAGAGGAGAAGCCTAAATTTGAAAAGGAATATGAAAAATTTATTCATAAAGGGAAGATGTATGAAACAATGGTTATTATAAGCACAAATGTAAATGAAAGCTTATGGTTTCACATTTCAAAATGTAAAACCCTATTTGAAAGTTGGGAAAAACTAAATAACTTGTTTGGGAAAGTGGATAAAATAAGGTCAATGTAGCTAGAGGCAGAGTTAACAACATTATCTCCTGAAGACTTCAATAATATTGTTGACTTTATCACCAAATTTAAATAATTTCTCACTCAACTAAAAGGTAGTGGCAAGGATAAAACAAAAGAAGAATGCATATATCTTATTCTTTCCAAGTTAAATGGAACATTTCAAATTTTTGTTGGCACTTTTCTATCTACAAAATATGCACTTGGTACAAATTTTAAAATGTCCTCTTTAGAGGAGTTTTGTGATAGGCTAACTAGAGAGGAAACAAAACTTGCAAAATATGAGATCTCTCCCTCTTCCTAAAAAGCCTTAGTAGCATCAACCTCTACTAAAAAAAAATTCAAAAAGAAATAAATAAGTCTCATAACTTGTACTCACTACAAAAATAATGGTCATTCTATAAACAAATGTTGGAAATGACTACAACAACTAGAGGCATCAATGAAGGATCACAATATAGACACTAAGAAACAGATAGGAAAAGCCTTAAATATCCAAGGTAGAGCTATAAAAACTTCATCAAAATACTGGGTTCTAGATTCATGATCAACTCATCATATGAATTCCTCAGATGAGTCATTCACTTCAATCTCCTTAAGTTCAACATAAGTTGGTGACTCATCCTTCATCCCAGTCAAAGGAAAAGGTGCCATATCCATTGATGGTGGTTATATCAAAAATGTACTCTACGTCCCAAACATAGATGCAAATCTCCTCTCCATATATTAGATATGTACTTCTGAAAAAGGCAAAACAATTCTCTTCTCACCAAATGGAGTTGAGATAAGAGACTTTCAAGAAACACTCTCATAGCAAAAGGAGATATTGATCACAACACTCACCTATTTCAATTCAAAGGATTTAAAAATTTATAAGGGGCCTCCTATTTTGTTGCACTTGGAGATCTTGAAAGAAAAATTTGGCATGAAAGGTTTGGACATATCAAATATAACTACCTAAAGGAATTAAACACCCATGAAATGGTAACAGGATTGCAAAAACTCTCTTCCATTGATGGAGTATGTCCTGGTTGTGCTCTTGGAATGCAACATCAAGATCCTTTCCACCCAAGTGGTTCTCAAAAACCGCATCCCCTCTAGAGTTAATCCATAGTGACTTTATGGTCTTCCCAGAACCTTCTTTCAAAGGGGGAAAATATACTTTAACCTTCATTGATGATTTTTCCAGAAGAACTTGGGTCTACTTTCTAAAATACAAAAGTGATGTTCTATCCCACTTCAATATCTTCAAGGCCATAATTGAAAATCAAGCAACTTGCAAGATCAAACAAATTTTTACATATAATGGGGGGAATACTTCAGTAATGAGTTCTCAATTTTCCTCTTTAGTCATGGCATAATTCATCAGCACTCAGTATCCCATAATCCGCAATAAAATGGTATTACATAAAGGAAAAATAAAAATTTAAAGGAAATGGCAAAGTATAAGATCTTCCACACATTTTTTGGGCTGAGGTAATTAAATATGCAAACTATATTCAAAACCGCACACCTCACAAAACTCTTGACCATTTAACTCCTGAGGAAGTGGACTGGATCAAAACCTGATGTCTCTTTCTTAAAAAATTTTGGGTGTACTTCTTGGGCACATATCCCAAAGAAGAAAAGGAAGGCTCTAGCTAAGAAGAGCAAACAACTCATCTTTGTTGGTTATTGTGAGAAAATGAAAGCATACAAGCTTCTTGATCCCACAACTCATGAGGTCTTTTTCATATAAATATTCAATTTGATAAAACATTCCCTAATAAATATCCTCAACCATCCTCTTCCAACATTGATTCTCTTGAGCTATCTCCAATGTTAGAGCCTCAATACAAGGAAGAGCCCATGTTAGAGATAAATGCTAAAAATGACCAAGATGAGGATCCTATACTCCAAACTCCAAATCAAAGTCCTGACACTCCAAATACTCCTTCCACAATACCAAAATGGGGCCGCACCATTGTTGAATAAGCCACTCCGTACATCCAAAATCTTCCATAATCCAGATTAGGCAACTCCATGTCGTGAATCCTTTACCAAAACCCCAAAATTTGGGGACCCACTTGAAATTTGAAAGTTATTTGAAATTCATCTCTATATGTGGTTGATTTCATTCATCCTTGGATTTTGAGAATCCATATTCATAATTGTTGTTTTGGTTTCAATGTCAAATGTTATCTCGCGATTCATTGGTTTCTTCTTTGTTCTCATATGGTTATGTTGTATGGGTAAAGATTAGTATGCATTATGTTTTATTTTATAGTTATTTTATATTATTTTTTTTAGGTTTAATTGGTTATGTTATTATTATTGTTTTATGTTACATGGTTATTTTATAAACTTGTTTTAAATTAATTAAATTATAAAGTTTTAAAACTTTATAATTTAATATAGTTAGAATGGTTATTTTATAAATATGTTTTAAATTAATTAAATTATAAAGTTTTATAATTTTATAATTTAATTATATTTAAGAATGTTATTTTATAAATGTTTTATATTCTAATTAATATTTATCTTATTGGCAGGATTATAACTTTAATTTTCGAATGCCAATGAGGAGAAATATTAAAACCTTTGAAAAAGCTTTATTGATATTATGGTTTCAAAAATTCGTTTTTTAAAAAATCGACGAAACAGAGCAAACTAATCAAGAGGAATGAATTTCTCAAGTTATAAATGGAGAATTAGAAACCAAAGAGGGGGTCAAACATTTTTATAGATAAAGAAGGAAGAATATCGGAAGGAGCAAAGGAAGGAAACAAAGGAAGCTATAGAGAGTTCAAATTTGTAGAGAATCTATATGTTATTGTAAGATCATATATATTATATTAAATGATTTTGATTCGAATATGTGTGAACACTGTATTTGAATTTCAATGAAATTATTTAATATAATTTTCCAAAATTAAAATTTCGTTGAAGATTGCATCATTTCATTGTCTTGTTGTGTGAATACTGGTGGGCAGTGATTTGGTTTAAGTCTTTGTGATTGGTATTAGTCTATAGCATTTGTCCGAGATAGAAGATTAGTTTCTCATCATAAATTTTTTTATTATTTATTTTATATTAAATGATTTTTACATAGCCTAGGTCAATTTCATAAGAATTAAACCTTACACTAGGTTATGAATAATTTATTATTTGAATAATAAATTGTTTTAATATTTAAATAAATAAATTTATAAAATATAAATGAGTACTCTAGTTCCAACTTTGATTTAATAAAGTTGAGAATTAGGGTTGATATCTTTTATTGAAATTTGTTTGGATTTCATGATTTAAATACAATTTTATTTATTTACCGATCCAAACTCTACATTGGAGGATTATATTTGTTATTAAATATTTTATTCCATAAATATTTAATAAGAAAATAATATGAGGAAAACATATTTACGAACATGAGTTTCAAATCATAAGATTCATAGTTCATAGATTAGTTTTATATTAAACCCTATGAGTTATGATGATTAAGGTTTGAAAACCTTATAATTTGGGGTTAAACATTATTACTTTTATTCATTTTCCAAATATTTTAATTTTGATTTTATATTTGGGATGAATAAAGTATTTTCATTTATTAAACCTTGGATTTTTTAAAAGGTGAATATTTATAATCAAGTTTTATATTCTATTTTGAGGTTCATATACTTTTATTAAAGTATTTTAAATTTCACATTAGTTTAAAAGCTAAATTGAACATTTGATTTAAATTATTTTAATAATTTAAATAAAATATGGTTATGAGATGATAAAATGAATTTGCACATTATATCAAAATTAAAAAGCAAATTTATTATTTATTTAGAGAAAGAATGAGTAAAAGCACTTAAAGCATGATGAATTCCAAATTGATTACCTAATTCCCAGGCCCCTTGTTAATAGTACTTGCAAGCCATTGAGACTATTCAAGAACTTACTTACGCACATATGTATGACACACTAAAATATTAAGTGAGAACCTTGGAGAAGTTAGTTTCTTTGTAAGAGAGGAAATTGAATCCTAGTTGTCGAGTGGTTTTTGTAACCTGACAAAATCACACCTCAAAAAATTGGCACTAGAAGGAGGGCTTGAAAGGTAAATATTTGATTTTCATTTGAAATCATTCAAATCTCAGTTTAAAAAAAAAAATACAAATTGAAGGGTGTTATTGAGGAGATAATCATCAACATTGTATTGCTCATCAAGGAATAAATAATACATGGATGCCCAAGATTAGGCCAGAGGTTGCAAAACCACCCGAGGCCAAAATAGAGCTCGTTAGAACAAATAGGAAAGAATAGCTAACCACTAACTATAATGTAATAACTACTAACAGTAGGTTGTTAACAAGATACGCTAACATCCCCCATTATTACATTATTTGGGTAATAGGATAACAACTAGCTATACTAACATCCCCCTTGATTACATCATTTTGCAATTAGGTCGAAACATTCAATTTGAGTGAAGTGCTTGTGAAAATTTCCAACTTGTCTTGGTGGGAATGTCGTGATTGTTGGGGATTGTCGAATGAGTGCTTGTGTGTCAATGTGCTTGGTTCTTTTGATGGACTGTTTTGACTAGGTTCAAAACCCGGTTGAGACTGATATTTGGATGGAAGACCCATACTTGTCAAAATCGTGCAACCATATCACTTCGCACCGTTCACGTGGCGATACCTCTCTCTATAGAGGAAATACAACCACTTTGTTCTTGTTGTCCCAAGAGACGGACCGATCCAGATGGAAAATATATCCTAAAGTTGACTTGCGATCATCAAACGACCCACATAGTGGAGTCCGTGTATCCTTGCAGAAGATTTACCATTCCTCTTGTATTTAGGTTCCTTTTCTTTTTCTCACCTCAAAATCATTCAACTTATCACCTTGAATCTCCCCTCACTCTAAAAAAAACTCCTCTCCCCCCTCCTCCTTTCCATAAATAATCATCAACTTTTTCTATCAAAATAAATAATCATATCCCAATTCTAGTTTAACCCCACCAATACTCTTACAATAGATGCTACCCCTTTTAATCATTTTCTTTATATTTAATGTCAAGGTTTAATTGATGCATATCTTTTTATCAATTGATTAGTCATTTCATGCTTAGTTGCAAGATATATTTCTTTGACTAATAATATTGGCATTAAATTTTGTGTTCTTTGAAGTTCAGTAATGGCATCGCTTACTTCAGTAAAGAAAATAATGGCATCTTGGATAGGTGATTATTATAGCAATTTAAACATGCATATTCATCAAATTCCTAAAGGTGTAGAAGTTTTTTTACAAATATTTAGGTATGATGTGGATCAAGCCAAGGAACATATTCATAGATACAAGAGTGTGTGAAGTCATTTGCAACTTATGCATGGAGATGTTACAGATTATTTTCATACCCATTGGATGAGGTTGTACTTAAGTGGTACATACAATTACCTGTAAGGTCTGCTACTTCTTGGGCTAAACTAGAAAAACCATTTCTCAAATATTTTGGAAAGTTGGATGACCCGGTTATGATGTTAAATAAATTTGTCTCCATCCGTAAAAATTTTAACGAACCTATGAGATAATTTAATGATAAATTCCATAGGTTGTATACTGAGGTGGGGATACATTATATCATTTCAGAAGAAAGATCTACTCAAATATACATGGAAGCCTTAGATCACATTACTTCTATGTTTTGGGGGAAAGGTCTTAAAATTACATCATTACCTAGAGCTTACAATGAGGTAGTAACATTTGAACAACGATTGATATCTCCAGGTGTTAATATGGAACAACTATATAGACTTAGACCTAAAAATCATAATCAAAGATCACAAATGAGGAAGGTTGAGATTGATAGTTTAGATGTCACAACCACCTTAGATATTGAGAATGAGGTGTAGGGTTTAGATTCAATACCCATCAATGAACATTGTGATGATCAAGTTGATCAAAATGTAGAAACTAACTTAGAGCCATTATTCATAAAAGAGGATTGGGATGATCTTATAAAACAAAATACAAAAATTGATCCCACTGAAGAAACCCTTGTCTTACTAAAATATGAATCTGAGGAAGATGAACTCTTTGAAATTGAGGAGGATGAATCTGAGAAAGATGAATTTTTTGAAATTAAATAAAATGAATTTGAAAATGAATATGAAGAATATATAGAAGAAATGATATATTTTCATCATTTTTTTCAGGAATATAATTAGTGTGATGTTCAAACAGGTAAAGTTAAAGAATTTAATGATTATAGATATGATTTCATTAAAGATTACAAGGGATTACAAAAAAATAATACCTCGACAATGATTGTTCAAATGATTGATCCTCAAATTTTATTGCTTGAGGAAGATGAATTGTTTGAAGTTGAAGATGAATTATTTATTGAAGAAGGTGAATCTAAAAATGAATCTAAAGATGGTATGAAAGAAAATATGGAATGTCACCAAGTGCTTCAGAAATATAATGATTTTGTTATTTCAGATCATGAAGAAGAGTTTTTCACTTTATTCATAATTTCTAAAGAAGTTCTTATATTATAATATATGTAGGAAATTGAGAGCCTTGTGTCACTTAAGGATTCTACAATGCTTAAACAACAAGAAATCAATAGGTCTTCATCTCAGGTGTTTGATAAAGGTGAATTTGAAAATAAAATTATAGAACTATATGAAGTTTGCACAAAATATATGGTTGAACCTCACCCTTTAACTATAGAAGATAATTTTTATAATTGTTGGGGAAGATATGATGAATGTTTTTCTTTTATACCTATTGATAAGAATTTTTCTTCATCTGATATGTAGGATACTAAAATTGATATCTTACTTGAAGAGTCTAAACCTACTATACAGTCAAAGAATCACATATTTTCTAAAGCCACAATAAAATCTCATCCCTTAGATTTAGAAGATAATTATTATAATGGATGGGGTGGTGAATCATTTTTTTATCATACTTCTACTAATAAAATTTTCGTTTCACTTGATATGCAGGATGTTGAAACTTCTATTTGAAAAGAAGTTTTCACAATTCCTACACAATCAGAAAATAACTTGCCAATTGCAAAAATAGAGAAGCTTCAAAAATTGAATCACTTTGAAGATGAATTTGTTGAACACCTGACTGAAATTAAAAATGAAAAAATGGTATTTGATGAAGATAAAGAACTACAAGGTTATCATGATGGAGACCATGAAGAAAAGGAAAAAGTGACAAATTCTCATCAAATATTGGTAAATGCTTATAATGATGTGTTGAGTATAGATGGCAAGGTAAAATATTCACCTTTATCATTGATTACAAAATTTTAAGGTAATGGGTTGCATGATAAGTTTTTGGATGCTTATGCTATCAACGACAAAATGTCAAATGTTGTTAACAAGAAGTTGGAGTCAGCTTCTAAATTTTTTTCCATAAATGAAATGAAGGAAAACGTGTTTGAAATGCTTAATAAAATTCATGAGCAATCAACTAGTGAACTTAGCATGCAAATTTTTAATGATCTTCTTATACCAAATGTACTAGATGCTTATCAATTCTTGAATGATTGTGATTGCTTTAAAAAAATTGAAAGTGACTTGAATTTGAAATTTTTAAAAATAGGTTCTTATTTGCAAGATATCCTATTTGAAAATAGGAGCCAAGTTCTAAATTATGAATCAAATTATGAAATTTACACCTTTTTGAATAAGCAAAGGATAATTGAAAATCATGTTTTCACTTTTAAGTTTAATAAATCAAATCTTAAACATGGAGTTGCTTATAATGTTGAATCGAATCAGTGGGATAAGAAAGGCAAAATGAATTTTGTTATATGGTTTGGCCTAATTTTCTTTTGATTAGAGTTATATAATATTTGGCATGCATACAACAATATATGTCTTTTACAGTATGCCAATCGTATTTGGGATCCAGGAAGGTGACAACATAAATATGTTATCATTTTTTGTACATAGTGTATATTTTTGTACATAATTTTTTGGGTTTTTGTGTTTATGTTTTGTTTTGTACATACTTTGTTGTTCATAATTTGCTGTGTTTGTATTGTGCATGTTTATCTACATATTACTCAAATTTGTGAAAAGTTTTGGATGTGTTGGTCATCATGTTGCAATAAATTGGCTTTGCCAAATTTTGGAGTTTTGTGATGATGTATGCTTTGATAAATTTTCAGTGAGGTTTTATGGATTAAGGTAGTTATTACCAAGACACTAGTCATTTGATGGTTTTATTTGGTATTCGATCTTGGGCCATATAGG
The DNA here is from genome assembly GCA_028583015.1 of Wollemia nobilis. Classification (NCBI taxonomy): domain Eukaryota; kingdom Viridiplantae; phylum Streptophyta; class Pinopsida; order Araucariales; family Araucariaceae; genus Wollemia; species Wollemia nobilis. The sequence goes on along the minus strand of JAQPPZ010012031.1, from coordinate 29,230 downwards.
ATGAAATTACCTTTTTTGAAAATCTGTAAAACTTGGAGAAAAAGAAAAATGTGATGTCAAACTATATATTCAAGAATGTGAACTAAGATAAGGAAATTTGAAATATTAGAATCATATTACAAAAGCTCCACGAGTACCGTAAACATATTAAGGAATATCTTTTAAAATTTTGGATGTATGAAGTTATCAATTTTGCAAATTAAGGTGAAAAATTTTATATACTCTTTCAACCTTACCTGATCTCTAACTCGAATGGTAGGTGGATTTGTTGCAAAGTACCATATTACCGGATAAAAGAGATAAAAATAGAAAAAAATGATAAAAAAAATGAGAGATAAAAAAAGAAGAAAAATGGAATGATGAATACAATGTAAAATAAAGTTAAATCTATCACCATGAACTAGATAATCTTCACCAGAGCTATAGACGCTCAACTGACAGTGAAGTTATGTATAGAATAAAAGAAATGCAACATCCAAAATTTGCTTGATATTTGGGACTTTCAGATAATCTCTACCAGAGCTATAGACGCTTGACAGGTAGTAGAGTAATGTCTGAAGAGAATCAGGTGGAGGTATTTCTTCAAGAAGAAATTGTTCATAGCTTGAAATGTGAAATTGACAATGGAAAGTTGAACGGTTTCAAAAGATATAAAATGAATCATTTTACAGACACTGAGCTGATGTTGATGATTTTGATGGTTCATGTCGAATTAGTCTATTCTCATTCTCTCGATATTATTGATGCCCATTATTCTAATATTTAGGTTTTTTGTTTTTTCAGAGTTGGGTTTTAAAAGTCCAAAATGTCCAAGGACATTTACCAGTAGAGTTGTTATTTGTTGTGACTTCTTCACAACGACCCCAAAATTTGGGGACCCACTTGAAATTTGAAAGTTATTTGAAATTCATATTTATATGTGATCGATTTTATTCATCCTTGGATTTTGAGAATCCATATTCATAATTATTGTTTTGGTTTCAACACAAGATGTTATCTCGTGATTCATGGGTTTCTTCTTTGTTCTCGTATGGTTATGTTGTGTGGGTAAAGATTAGTATGCATTATGTTTTGTTTTATAGTTATTTCATATTAATTTGTTTAGGTTTACTGGGTTATTTTATTATTATTATTTTATGTTACACAGTTATTTTATAAACTTGTTTTAAATTAATTAAATTATAAAGTTTTATAACTTTATAATTTAATATATTTAAAATTGTTATTTTTTTTAACATGGTGGAATCGGTAGCCGCCACGAATCTAGGTAGGCTATCCAGCTTTTATGACCACCATAGTATTTTGTGTTGTCCTCCTCGAAAGCTACCACACAGATCTTCATGCAGTCCACCCCTATAACCGCTATGCCATAATAATTTTAAACCTTTTATGCCACTGAAAGAACCAATAAAGGGACAAGCATTCAATCCGACGAGGCCCGAGATTTGAACCTTGGACCTCTATCCCCATTATGGTATTTTGATGAACCAATTGGTCTACACCCCGGACCTTAAAATTGTTATTTTATAAACTTGTTTTAAATTAATTAAATTATAAAGTTTTATAACTTTATAATTTAATATAGTTAGAATGGTAATTTTATAAAAAAATTTAAAATTAATTTAATTATAAATTTTTATAGCTTTATAATTTAATTATATTTAAGAATGTTATTTTATAAACATTTTATATTCTAATTAATATTTGTCTTATTGGCAGGATTATAACTTTAATTTTCGAATGCCAATGAGGAGAAATATTAAAACCTTTGAAAAGGCTTTATTAATATTAGGGTTTTAAGAATTCATTTTTTAAATAACTGACAAAATTAGCAAACTAATCAAGAGGAACGAATTTCTAAAGTTATAAATGGAGAATTAGAAATGACAGAGGAGGTTGAACATTTTTTGCAGATAAAGAAGGAAGGAGATCTGAAGGAGCAAAGGAAGGAAACAGAGGAAGCTATAGAGAGTTCAAGTTTGCAGAGAATCCAGATGTTATTGTAAGATCATATATATTATATTAAACAATTTTGAGTCAAATATGTGTGAACACTGTATTTGAATTTCATTGAAATTATCTAATATAAGTTTCTAAAATTAAAACTCCATTGAAGATTGCATCATTTCATTGTATTATTGTGTGAATACTGGTGGGTAGTGATTTGGTTTAAGTCTCTATGATTGGTATTAGTCTGTAGCATTTGTCCGAGATAGAATATTAGTTTCTCATCATAAAACTTTAGATTATGTATTTTATATTAAATGATTTTTACATAGCCTAGATCAATTTCATAAGAATTAAACCTTACAATAGGTTATCAATAATTTATTATTTAAATATTAAATTATTTTAATATTTAAATAAATAAATTTATAAAATATAAATGAGTACTCTCGTTCCAACGTTGATTTAATAAAGTTGAGAATTAGGGTTGATATATTTTATTGAAATTTGTTTGGATTTCATGCTTTAAATATAGTTTTATTTATTTACCGATCACATTGGAGGATTATATTTGTTATTAAATATTTTATTCCATAAATATTTAATAAGAAAATAATATGAGGAAAACATATTTATGAACTTGAGTTTCAAATCATAAGATTCATAGTTCATAGATAAGTTTTATATTAAACCCTATGAGTTATGATTATTAAGGTTTGAAAACCTTATAATTTGGGGTTAAACATTATTACTTTTATTCATTTTCCAAATATTTTAATGTTGATTTTATATTTGAGATGAATAAAATATTTTTATTTATTAAACCTTGGATTTTTTAAAAGGTGAATATTTATAATCAAGGTTTATATTCTATTTTGAAGTTCATATACTTTTATTAAAGTATTTGAAATTTCACATTAGTTTAAATGCTAAATTGAACATTTGATTTAAATTATTTTAAGCATTTAAATAAAATATGGTTATGAGATGATAAAATGAATTTGCACAGTATATCAAAATTATAAAGCAAATTTATTATTTATTTATTGAAATAATGAGTAAAAGCACTTAAAGCATGATGAATTCCAAATTGATTACCTAATTCCCAGGCCCCTTGTTAACAGTACTTGCAAGCCATTGAGACTATTCAAGCACTTATTTATGCACATATGTATGACACATTAAAACATTAAGTGAGAACCTTGGAGAAGTTAGTTTCTTTGCAAGAGAGGAAATTGAATCCTAGTTGTCAAGTGGTTTTTGTAACCTGACAAAATCACACCTCAAAAAATTGGTGCTAGAATGAGTGCTTGAAAGGTAAATATTTGATTTTCATTTGAAATCATTCAAATCTCAGTTTAAAAAAAAAATTACAAATTGAAGGGTGTTAATTAATGCCAATGTTTAATTGATGCATATCTTTTTATCAATTGATTAGTCATTTCATACATAGTTGCAAGATATATTTCTTTGACTAATAAGATTGACATTAAATTTTGTGTTCTTTGAAGTTTACTAATGGCATCACTTACTTTAGTAAAGAAAATAATGGCATATTGTGTAACCAAATGGAAAGGTAAGATAATTGATTTGATAAATTAAATATGCATTGAACATTAGCTTAGAAATGTCTAAGCAATATATAGGTTACAATATAACCTAATTAGCACAAATAACGCTAACACAATGCGTTAGGAGAGTAGTGTGCTAACAGCTAACCTAGGTAGAGAAGTATGAACTAACTACTAATCTAAAATATCTAACCTAGGATATTTTAGATACTAACCTAGGTTTACCAGTAGATATTTAGAACAATAAATATCTCCTTGGTAAGTAGTAAAAAGTAAATGTAATAATCTATGTAGTATAATGCAATATACTACCTATTTTACCTATCAGAGTAAAAAGGGTAAATATCCCAAAGAATGGAATATTACTCTAACATCTTTGATAGGTGATTATTATAGCAGTTTAAACATGCCTATTCATCAAATTCCTAAAGGTGTAGAAGTTTATTTACGGAGATTTAGGCATGATGTGAATCAAGCCAAGGAACATATTCATAGATACAAGAGTGTGTTAAGTCATTTGCAGCTTATGCAAGGAGATGTTCTTTACATATTATTTTCATACCCGTTGGATGAGGTTGCACTTAAGTTGTACATACAATTACCTGTAAGGTCTGCTAATTCTTGGGCTAAACTACAAAAAGCATTTCTCAAACATTTTTTAAAGTTGGATGACCCAGTTATGATGTTAAATCAATTTGTCTCCATCCGCAAAAAATTTAACAAACCCATGAGATCATTTAATGATAAATTCCATAGGTTGTATACTGAGGTGGGGATACATTATATCATTTTAGAAGAAATAGCTACTCAAATATACATGGGAGCCTTAGATCATGTTACTTCTATGTTTTTGGGGAAAGGTCTTAAAATTACATCATTACCTAGAGATTACAATGAGGCAGTAACATTTAAACAACAATTGATATCTCAAGGTGTTAATATGGAACAACTATATAGACTTAGACCTAGAACTCATAATAAAATATCACAAATGAGTGAGGTTGATATTGATAGTTTATATGTCACAACCACATTAGATGTTGAGAATGAGGTGCAGGTTTCAGAGTCAATATCCATCAATAAACATTGTGATGATCAAGTTGATCAAAATGTAGAAACTGACTTAGAGCCATTATTCACAAAAGAGAATTGGGATGATCTTATAAAAAAAATACAAAAATGGATCCCACTGAAGAAACCCTTGTCTTACAAAAATATGAATCTAAGGAAGATGAATTCTTTGAAATTGAGGAGGATGAATCTAAGAAAGATGAATTTTTTGAAATTAAAGAAAATGAATCTAAAGAATATATAGAAGAAATGATAGATTTTCATCATTTGTTTTAGGAGGATAATGAGTGTGATATTCAAACAAGTAAATTTAAACAATTGAATGATCATAGATGTGATTTCATTGAATATTGCAAGGGATTACAAAAAAATAATACCTCGACAATGATTGTTCAAATGACAAATCCTAAAATTTTATTGCTTGAGGAAGATGAATTGTTTGAATTTGAAGATGAATTCTTTATTGAATAAGGTGAATATGAAAATGAATCTAAAGATGGTATGAAAGAAAATATGGAATGTCACCAAGTGCTTCAGAAAGATAATGATTTTGTTATTTCAGATCATGAAGAAGAATTATTCACTTTATTCACAATTTCTAAAGAAGTTCTTATCTCAGAAGATGTGCAGGAAATTGAAAGCCTTGTGTCACTTAAGGATTCTAAAATTCTCATACAATAGGAAATCAATAGGTCTTCATATCATGTGTTTGATAAAGGTGAATTTTAAAAGGAAATTATAGAACTATCTAAAGTTTGCACAAAAGATATGGTTGAACCTCATCCTTTAACTATAGAAGATAATTTTTATAATGGTTGGGGAAGATATGATGAATGTTTTTTTTTTATACCTACTGATAAGAATTTTTCTTCATCTAATATGCAGGATACTAAAATTGATATCTTACTTGAAGAGTCTGAACCTACAATACAGTCAAAGAATCACATATTTTCTAAAGCCACAATAAAATCTCATCCCTTAGATTTAGAAGATAATTATTATAATGGATGGGATATGTATGGTGAATCATTATTTTCTCATACTTCTACTAATAAAATTTTTGTTTCACTTGATATGCAGGATGTTGAAACTTCTATTTCAAAAAAAGATTTCACAATTTCTACACAATCAGAAAAAACTTGCCAATTGCAGATATAGAGAAGGTTCCAAAATTGAATCACTTTGAAGATGAATTTATTGAACACCTGGCTGAAATTAAAAATGAAAAAAATGGTATTTGATGAAGATGAAGAACTACAAGATGATCCTAATGGATACCATGAAGAAAAAGAAAAAGTGACAAATGGTCATCAAATCTTGGTCAATGCTAATAATGATGTGTTGAGTATAGGTGACAAGGTAAAATATTCACCATTCTCATTGATTACAAAATTTTTAGGTAATGGGTTGCATGATAAATTTTTGGATGCTAATGCTATCAATTACGAAATGTCAAATGTTGTTAACATGAAGTTGGAGACAACTTCTAAAATTTTTGCCATAAATGAAATGAAGGAAAACGTGTTTGAAATGCTTAATCAAATTCATGAGCAATCAACTAGTGAATCTAGGGTGCAAATTTTTAATTATCTTATTATACCAAATGTCCTAGATGCTTATCAATTCTTGAAATTATTGTGATTGCTTTAAAAAATTTTAAAGTGAATTGAATTTGAAATTTTTAAAAATAGGTTCTTATTTGCAAGATCTCCTATTTGAAAAGAGGAGCCTAGTTCTAAATTATGAATCAAATTGTGAAATTTACACCATTTTGAATAAGCAAAGGATAATATAAAATCATGTTTTCACTTTTAATTTTAATAAATCAAATCTTAAATATGGAACTGCTTATAATGTTGAATCGAATCAGTGGGATGAGAAAGGCAAAATGAAATTTGTTATATTGTTTGGCCTAATTTTCTTTTGGTTAGAGTTATATAATATTTGGCATGCATACAACAATATATGTCTTTTACAGTATGCCAATCGTATTTGGGATCTAGGAAGGTGACAACATAAATCTGTTATCATTTTTTGTACATAGTGTATATTTGTGTACATAGTTTTTTGGGTTTTTGTGTTTATGTTTTTTTTGTACATCCTTTGTTGTTCATAATTTGTTGTGTCTATATTTTGCATGTTTATCTACATATTACTCAACTTTGTGAAAATTTTTGGATGTGTTGGTCATTATGTTGCAATAAATTGGCTTTGCCAAATTTTGGAGTTTTGTGATGATGTTTGTTTTGATAAATTTTTAGTGATGTTTTATGGATTAAGGTAGTTCTTACCAAGATACTAGTCATTTGATGGTCTTATTTGGTATTCGATCCTGGGCCACTATATGAAGTAAAATCCATGGATATCATTGGTTACATGGATTTTGATTGGGAAAGTTTAGTAGAAGACAAATGTTCAACTTTTGGCTATGTCTTTTGTCTTGGTTCTTCACAAAATGCTTGGTCATATAAAAACCAACAAGTAGTAGCATTGTCATCTACAGAGGTAGAATACAGGCAAGCAGCTTTAGAAATTCAAGAAGCTCCTTGTCTTCATCAGATACTAAGAAAATTTGGTTTTTTACATGACAAACCTATTACTCTTTGGTGTGATAATCAGAGCACAATTCATATTGCCCGTAATCTAGTTGAGCATCAACGTACCAAGCATATTGAAATTCACATGCAGTTCATTCGCTAGCATATTCAAAGAGGGAAAATTCACTTGGACTATATTCCCACAAATAATAAAATTACAGAAATCTTCACCAAATCCTTTCCTTATCTGCATTACATTCGATTGCGAGAGAAACTTGGGGTAAGGTAGATGCATTAAAAGGTACAAAAGGGGTTTTCACCTCTCCTTTCTTCTTATTTTTTCTTTTCTTTGGAATATGGTTTTTTCCCATGTGTTTTTTTTCACCATCTCTCCTATATGTAATAAAGTTATACATGAGTACCTCATCAGGCCCAGTTTTCGGGACTCATTTCTTTTTATTTTCAATGAAGACAATCTTCACCATTCGAAGACATGGCTCTTCTTTTTTTTATTTTATATAGATGGCTTTTTCCCATGTTGTTTTTACCATCTCTTCAATAAAATAATTGTACATGAGTACCTCATTAGGCCCTGTTGCCAGGTTTCATTTCTTTTTTTTTTATCAACGAAGAAAATATTCACCATCCAAAGATATGCCTCTTCTTTTCTCTTTTAGAATAAATGGTTTTTTCCCATGTGGTTTTTACCATCTCTTCAATAAATCATTGTACATGAGTACCTAATCAGGCCTTTTTTTTGGGACTCATTTGTTACATTCACCCCTAGTATCACTTATGTGGGGGTGTTAGAATAAATAATTTTTCTCTTAAGTTCTACTAGGATAGACTTACTTGAGTTACCACTCTTCCATAAGTCAGGTGAACTCTTAGTTTATACTAGTTCATATTTGATAAGTTGTTGTAATACAACGACTCTCAATGATCAACTTTACTATTTATACAAAGTTGATCCATGGAATAAATCAATTAGTTTTCATGTTTTCACTTCAATTTCTTATGTTGCTTTGCATATCTATTCTTGGGATAAAATATTATTTCACATTACTTTCTAACAGTAAGATACCTTTGAGAAGAATTTTCATATGGATGTATTAAGAGAGTATTTTGATAACTAACCTAGGAAGGTGGCACATAGAAAGGTGGTTGGTTGTAAAACATGTCTTGAGGATAATTCTCCATCAAAGAAAATGAGAGGTATGGGCACATCATCTTTTGTTTAAAGTGTTTGTTGGAATGAATGTTGTGAAACATAAGGTGGAGTGAAAAGGATTGTTTGATAAGCATTGTTGGAAATATATGAGCAAGTTTTGTGTGCTTCATTGTTGAATAGTTTGGAAACATTTGAGATAGATTTTGAGAAAAATCTAGGTTGTTATTACTAAAAGAGTTTGGGAAGTTTTGAGAAAAAGAGTGTGAACCATTTGTGCTATGATTGCAAATAAATTAGGCATCTTTGTGAAATATTTTGAACATTGATTTGAGGGATATTGATAGCATTTGAGAATGTTTTTTAGATCAATTTTAATTGAGCATTTGAGTGATTGAACTTGAGAAAAAAATTGGCAAGTAGAATTTATTTGAAGAGAGTTTTTTCAAAAGAGATTTGAGTTGTGTTACATATGCAAGATTTGGAAATTATTTAAGCAGGTTTTGTAAATAACTTAAGGACAAAATTTGAGCAAGTCTTTGAGGAGACTTGAGGACAAATTTGAGCAAGTATTTGAGGAGACTTGAGGACATATTTGAGCAAGTATTTGAGGATACTTGAGGATAGATTTGAGAAAGCTCTTGAGATATCTTGAGGATAGATTTGAGCAAGCTCTTGAGAGGGCTTGAGGACATATTTGAGCAAGTATTTGAGGAGACTTGAGGATAGAATTGAACAATATTTTGTGAAGGTTTGAGGATAGAGTTGAGCAAGGTTTTTTTAAGGCTTGAGGATAGATTTAAGTAAGCTTTTTTGAAGGCTTGAGGATAGATTTGAGATAGAGTTTAGTGCAACTTTGTGAGCAAATTTAGAGCATATTTGTGCTAGACTTGGGATAGAGTTTGAGGAATTTGAGATAGAGTTTGGTGTATATTTGAGATAAAGTTGAGAGTAAGATTTGGAGGTTACAGAGCAATGGATAACAATATCCAATGGATAGAGACCCATTAGCTAGAGTAGTGAGGATAGAGCTATTATATGGAGAGATATCCACAAGCTAGAGTAGTGGGGACAAAATTCTTCTAGAATATCACCAGCCAAAGCAAGGGGAAAGATTTATCCTATGGATAGAGTTACACAAACCAGAGCAAGGAGAAGAAGTTATCTTGTGGAGAGAGATGCATGAAATAGAGCAAGAGGAAAGAGTTCTACTATGGAGTGTGATTTGTGAACCAGCTAGGAAAATAGAGTTCTTCTGTGGAGAGATATCCACGAACCAATTGAGGAGATATAGTTCTCCTGGATCAATTTCCATGAACCAGATTAAAGGGAAAAGAGTTATCTTATGGAGAGAGATCCACAAATTAGATCATAGGGGATTAGTTTCTCCTTTGGACAAAGGTCCATAAACATTGTAATAGGGAAATTATTCCCAAGATATTTGTTGATAAAATTTTAGTAGAAATATTTTCTTTGTGGAGTAGTCCATATTGGGTGAACCACATTAAATTGGTGTCTCTCTTGTGTGTGATTATTTGTGCATTGATTTTATTACTTCAATTGATATTGCAATTGATAATATTGGATAATATTATTTGGAAAGAAAAGTAAAATTTGGTCTTATACTATTCACCCCCCTCTCAATATAATCCTATGTTCTTTAATTAGTATCAAAGTAGGTTCCTTTGGAATATTTGAACAACTTGAAGGAAGAGTGTGTAGGAACACAGATGGCATCTCAGAGTGGATCTTTAGCAAATATGGTACCATTGTTCAATAGGAACAATTATACCTTCTGGAGCGTAAGAATGAGGAATTACTTGATTGCACAAGGATATGAGATATTGCAAGCAGTTGAGGATGGGTTCACACCTGTAGCAATTCCTCCCATAGGAAAATATAGTAAGCTCCTACATGTGTATAATGCAAATAAAATGAATGTGATATTGGCTAGATTACGTGAAGTAGAATTTATAAAAATTATGCATTGCGAATAAACAAAAGGGATATGGGAAAAGTTGAAGCAAGCATATGAGGGAGATAAAAATATCAAAATAGTAAAATTACAAAATCATAAGAACATATTTGAAGACTTGAAGATGAAATGTGAGGAAGACATTGTTGCATACTTTGTGTGAATGAGGTTGTTAACTCCATGTGAGGACTTGGTTTTAAATTTGAATAATCTAATGTTGTTCAAAAGGTTTTAAGGTCACTTACTATGAGATATTATGGAAAGGTTTTAGCCATATAAGAAACAAAATATCTTGAAAATCTAACTTTGGATGAGTTACATGGAACACTCATAGCTTATGAGATGATATTAGTAAAGGATCCTATCCCGAAGAAAGAGGTAGCCTTCAAAGCAACAAATAAGGTAAAATATAAGAAACCATATTCAAGTAATGAGTCAACCAATGATGAGAAATCTAACTATGGTAGAAGGAACAAGAAGGACTCAAGAAAGCATAAAGGTATGAAAATAGTAAAGTGTTTCAATTGTAGTAAATATGGTCACTATGCATCTAATTGTATAGAAGCCAAAAGCAATATTAGTGAAGAGAAACAATATCATAAGAAAAATGAAGCATGAAAATCTTCGTATGAAAATAAAAATAGGGATGGAAAAAGAAAGCATGGAAAGAAATTTTTTCAAAGGCATAAGAAGAGTTTCTATGTAGATAAAATATGAAAGGTTTCAAGTGATAGTGATGGAAGATCTTCATATAGTGAAGAAGAAGAAATTCTCTTTTTGGCAGTAGAAGAGGAAGGAAGCACTCCTATTGAAGATAAATCTAAAAAGTATGAAGATGCTCTTGAAGACAAATAAGTAGATAAAGAATAATAAAATTAGAGGAAGGAGTAGTAGATCTAGGAGCTAAACTTATATCGAGACCCAAGTATCAATTTCAAGAATGTCATGAAGAAAAAGGAAAGCTTATACAAGATTTTATAAACTCAATAGCTAAGACAAGGAGATTAAAATAAAATTTAGAGGTAAAAGTATTAGAATGTGAAATATTAGAGCATGAGGTTGTTTCACTAAGTAAGGAAGTGAAAGAGTCTAAATACAAGCTAAACAAGTTTGTAAAAAGCTCAAAGACCTTGGATAAGATTATCAATGCACAAAGATCTTCATCAAACAAAACAGGACTTGGTTTTGAAGAAGGACAAGGGAATAAAGAAAAGGAGTCAAGCTCAAGCTCCAAAGAAGAAAAAGCTTTATAAGAAGAGAATGAATGAGAAATTAATACTTATGAGAGTAAGTTGAAAAATAGAAGCTTCACCAAGAGAGGAAATAATACACAAATAAGGAATAGGGAACATCACATGGAAGAAAGGACTAAGAGACCAGTGGGTCCAAGGAAATATTTCTTCAAAGGACGTTGCTTCTCATGAAATAGGTTTGGTCACAAGGCTATGCAGTGCACGACACATGGAAAGAGGGAATATGGTTCTACCAATAGAAATTTTAAAAATGGGATTCTCTTTGAAGGGTATTGCTACTCTTGTAATAATTTTGGTCATAAAGCAATTCAGTGTAGGGTTCATGACAGAAATGGATATGGCTTCACCAAGAGGAACTTCAAGATATTTGCACCTTCTAGAAACCACAACATTAAGTGTTCTAAGTGCAATAATGTTGGGCATAAGGTCAAATGGTGTAAAACAAAATTTCCAGAGACAAGAAAGAATAGGGACACTCAAAATAATCAAAAGGATTTGTTGAGAAATAAGGTGGACAAATAAAAATAGCATTGTATGTTGGGAGTAGAGATACTCCTACCCCAAAATTAATCACCTCAAGGAGAGGAGGTAGGGAGGTGATTGAGCTAAGAGTATTATCTTTAGCCCCAAAGGAGTCCCTTTGCCATTGATTTCAAAGGAGGAGAAATTTGAGTTAGGGGAAGAGCTTTCAGTTAGACGGAGCAATTTCTCCAAGGGAGCAAATTTAGAAAAATAAAAAAGGATTGGTTAAAAAAATGGGTGTTGCCATCAATGAAAAAGGGGGATATTTTTGGAAATTTGAGCATTTTTTTTTGTCATTGATGTCAAGAGGTTTAATATCCTAAGTTGATGGAATTAATGTCAAAAGGTTTTGATGTACTATAATTAATGTGATATAAAAGCAAGACAAATTTCTCTCCGAAGCACTTAGGACCATGGGTTCTAGGTTAATAAATAAGAGGTTTGAAGGAGATTTAAAGGCTCAAGTTTAAATCTATGTGCAAGAAGGCAAATGAAAAAGGATAATATTTTAATATTTTAATATTATAATAATTTGGCCATCAGGTTCTCTCAAAAAGGAGATTGGATAATGCATTGGCCAAAGAGTTTATCAAAGAGCTAAAAATATTATTTAATTAATTAATATTTAACCATAAGGTTAAATAATATAATTAATTAATATTTAACCTAAGGTTAAATATTAATAAAAATAATATTTAAATTTTGAAGTGCCAAAATCAATTTACAAAGGGCATCGACATCGAATATAAAATAAGGCATATATATTAATAGGCTAAATTTTATCCTAAGGTGAAGTATTTGAATTCGATGAGCCTCCGAACTATTACCTATCTTGTGCGACATGATAGAAGGGAGAGAGACAGTGCTTTGCACATTTGTAAAGGCAGTCATTGATCAAAAGCAAGAAGGGATGTGTCCCCACTCATCCAAAGTGGTAGCTAAGCTAGCAATCTAGGCTTGTGCAGCATGTAGCAAATAAGAGGTGCTACGTTTGATTCGTGTGGAGGTATTTTGATAGCATGGAGCGTATATTTGGTTTTAGCATAGGTGATAGAGGATAAGGAAGATATTGTGTCCCTTTGGTCATGTGGGTTGGCTAGCCCACACAATGGCCTAGCTGAGATTAGGGTATGGGACTAGTAGGCAACGTAGGTTTGACTCCCGACAGTAGGCGGCAGGCTACAGCAAAAGGAAAAATTAATTTTTATTAAAAATTAATTTGTGCCCTAAGGTCTAAGGTGGCTAAGGTATGTTCTTGGGAGATATAAGGAGTTAAATGTTTTTTATTTTTGCAATAAAAGGAGTTATAAGGTGATTTCTTTTTGAGAAAAAATTAATATGTCTTGTTTTACTAATGCATTGGGATAAAAAATTAAAGTGGAGTTTTTATTAATATTTTGTAAATGCATTACTGACAAGTAGGAGATATAAGGTGTAAATGAATTTTTACTTATGTAATTTGTCAAATTTGTTGATGAAATATTTGGTTGCACAATTTAGGATAAATAAGGTGTAAAAGTGATTTGGTATATCATTGTAAATTTTGTATGGTAAGATACCTTTGAGAAGAAATTTCATATGGATGCATTGAGAGAGTATTTTGATAACTAACATTGGAAGGTGACACATAGAAAGGTGGTTGGTTGTAAGGCATGTCTTGAGGACAATTCTCCATCAAATAAAATGAGAGGTATGGGCACATCATGTTTTTTTTTAAGTGTTTGTTGGAATGAATGTTGTGAAACATAAGGTGGAGTGAAAAGGATTGTTTGATAACCATTATTGGCAATATATGAGCAAGTTTTGTGTACTTCATTGCTGAATGGTTTAGAAACACTTGAGATAGATTTTGAGAACAATATAGGCTATTATTGTTGAAATATTTTAGGAAGTTTTGAGACTAAAAGTGTGAACCATTTTTGATAGGATTGTAAACAAATTAAGCATCTTTGTGAAATATTTTGAATATTGATTTGAGGGATATTGATAGGATTTGAGAAGGTTTTTAGATCAATTTTAACTGATAATTTTAGTGATTGAACTTGAGAAGAAAATTGGCAAGTAGAATTTATTTGAGGAGCATTTTTTTGAAAGATATTTGAGTTGTGTTGTGTATGCAAGATTTGGAATTATTTGAGTAGGTTTTGTAAAAATCTTGAGGACATATTTGAGCAAGTATTTAAGGAGACTTGAGAACATATTTGAGCAAGTATTTGAGGATATATTTGAGTAAGTCTTTGAGGAGACTTGAGGATAAAAATTTGAGCAATATTTTGTGAAGGCTTGAGGATAGATTTGAGCAATATTTTGTGAAGGCTTGAGGACAAATTTGAGATATAGTTTTATGTATATTTTTAAGCAGAGTTAAAGTAAATTTGTGCTAGACTTAGGAAAAATTTTGAGGTAGATTTGAGATAGAGTTTGGTGCATATTTGAGACATAGCTGAGAGTAAGCTTTGGAGGTGATAGAGCAAAGGAAAATAGTCTCTAGTGGATAGATATCCATTAGCCAAGAAAATACGGACAAAGATATTATGTGGAGAGATATCTACAACCCAGAGTAGTGGGGGTAGAATTCTTCTAGAAGATCACCAGCTAGAGCAAGGGGAAAGAGTTCTCCTATGGATAGAGTTCCACAAACCAGAGCAAGGGGAAGGAGTTCTCATGTGGAGAGAGATGCACAAACCAAATCAAGGAGAAAGAGTTCTCCTATGGAGTGTGATCCGTGAACCAACTAGGAATATAGAGTTATTCTATGGAGAGAGATCCACAAACTAGTTGAGGAGATATAGTTCTCCTAGATAAATTTCCATGAACCAAAGAAAAGGAAAAGAGTTCTCTTGTGGAGAGAGATCCACAAATTAGAGCATAGGGGATTGGTGTCTCCTTTGGGTAAATATCCATAAACATTGTAATAGGAAAGTGATTCCCAAGAGTTTTGTTGAGAAAATTTTAGTAAAAATATTTTCTTCGTAGAGTAGCCCACATTGGATGAACCATGTTAAATTGGTGTCTCTATTGTGTGTGATGACTTGTGTATTTCTTTGATTACTGATGTTGATATTGCCATTGATAATATTGGATAATATTGTTTGGAAGAAAAAGTAAATTTTGGTCTTATACTGTTCAGCCCCCTCTCAATATAAGCCTATGTTCCTTAATTGGTATTAGAGTAGGTTCCTTTGGAAGTGTTTAACAACTTGAAGGAAGAGTGTACAGGAACACAAATGGCATCTTAGAGTGGATCTTCAACAAATAAGTCACCATTGTTTAATGGAAACAATTATACCTTTTGGAGGATAAGAATGAGAAATTACATGATGGCACAAGGATATGAGATATGGTAAGTAGTTGAGGATGGGTTCACACCTACAAGTAGTCCTCTTATAGATAAATATGGTAAGCTCCTACACATGTATAATACAAAGCAAATGAATGAAATATTGGGTGGATTACATGAAGTAGAATTTGTAAAAGTTATGCATTACAAATTAGAAAAAGAGATATGGGAAAAGATGAAGCAAGCATAGATGGAGATAAAGAGGTCAAAATGGTAAAATTGAAAAATCATAATTAAATATTTGAAGACTTGAAGATGAAATATGAGGAAGATATTGTTGCATAATTACTTCGTGTGGATCAGGTTGTTAACTCCATGCGAGGACTTGGTTTTAAAGTTTAATAATATGATGTTGTTCAAAAGTTTTTAAGGTCACTTCCTATGAGATATGATGGAAATGTTTCAGCCATAGAAGAAATAAGAGATCATGAAAATCTAACTTTGGATGAGTTACATGGAACACTTACAACTTATGATATGAGATTAGTAAAGGATCTTATCCTGAAGAAAGAGGTATCATTCAAAGTTGCAAAGAAGGCAAAAGAAAATAAATCAGATTCAAGTAATGAGTCAACCATTGATGAGAAAAAAAACTACAATAGAAGGAACAAGGACTTAAGAAATCATAAAGGTATGAAAATAATAAAGTGTTTAATTGTGGTAAATATGGTCACTATGAATCTAACTATATAGAATCCAAAAGTAGTAGCAGTGAAGAGAAACAAGATCATAATAAAAAAGAAGCAGGAAAATCCAAGTATGAAAATAAGAATAGGGATGGACAAATCAAGCATGGAAAGAACAATTTTCAAAGGCATAAGAAGAGTTTCTATGCAGACAAGACATGCAAGGTTTCAAGTGATAGTGATGGAAGATCCTCAGATAGTGAGGAAGAAGAAATTCTCTTTTTGGAAATAGAAGAGGAAGGAAGCACTCTTATTGAATATAAACCTAAAAAGTATGAATATGCTCTTGAAGACAAAGAAGTAGAGAAAGAATCAAAAAATGAAGAGAAAGGAGTAGTAGATCTAGAAACTGAACTTATTTCTACTCTTAAAGAATTGATAAAGCAGAATTCGATACTTAAGTCTCAATTTCAAGAATGTGATGAAGAAAAAGGAAAGCTTATACAATATTTGACAAACTCAATAGCTAAGACAAGGATATTTAAATAAAAGTTAGAGTTAAAAGTCTTATAATGTGAAATATTAGAGCATGATGTCTTTTCACTAAGGAAGGAAGTGAAAGAGTCTAAAGACAAGCTACATAGGTTTGGAAAAATCTCAAAGACATTGGATAATATTATCAATGCACAAAGATCTTCATAAAATAAAATAGGACTTGGTTTTGAAGAAGGACAAGGGAAACAAGAAGAGGAGTCAAGCTCAAGCTCCAAAGAAGAAGAAGCTTCAAAATAAGAGAGTGAAGGAGAAATTGAAACTTATGAGAGTAAGTTGAAAAATAGAAGCTTCACCATGAGAGGAAACAATGCACAAATAAGGAACAAGGAACATCACAGGAAAGAAAGGACTAAGAGACCAGTGGATCCAAGGCAATATTTCTTCAAATGATGTTGCTTATGATGTAACAGTTTTGGTCTCAAGGCTATGCAGTGCAGGATATATGAAAAGAGGGAATATGGTTCTACTAAGATAAATTTTAAAAATGGGCATCTCTTTCAAGGGTATTGCTACTCTTGTAATCATTTTGGTCATAAAGAAATTCAATACCGGGTTCACAATAGAAATGGGAATGGCTTCACCAAGAGGAACTTCAAGATATTTGCACCTTCTATGAACCACAAAATTAAGTGTTATAAGTGTAATAATAATGGGCATAAGGCCAATTGGTGTAGAACACAATTTCTAAAGACAAGAAAGAATAGGGACACTCAAAATAATCAAAATAATTTGTTGATAAATATGGAAAAATAAAAAGAGCATTGTATGGTAGGAGTAGAGATACTCCCACCCCAAAATTAATCACCTCAAGGAGAGGAGGTGGGGAGGGGGCTGAGCTAAGAGTCTTATATTTAGCCCCAAAGAAGTCCCTTTGCCATTGATGTCAAAAGGGGAGATATTTGAGTTAGGGAGACAACTTTCAGTTAGGGGGAACAGTTTCTCAGGGGGAGCAAATTTGGAAAAGGGAAAAAGGATTGGTTAAAAAAAATGGGTGTTGTCATCAATGATAAAGGGGGAGATTGTTGGAAATTTGAGCATGTTTTGTTGTCATTGATGTCAAGAGGTTTGATATCCTAAGTTGATGGAATCAATATCAAAATGTTTTGGTGTCCTATAATTAATGTGCTATGAAAGCAAGGCAAGGTTCTCTCCGAAGCACTTAGGACCATGGGTTCTATGTTAATAAATAAGAGGTTTGAAGGAGACGTGAAGACTCAAGTTTAAGGCTATGTGTAAGAACGCAAGTGAAAAAGGATAATATTATAACATTTTAATATTATAATATTTTGGCCATCAGTGCCTATCAAAAAGAAGATTGTATAATGCATTGGCCAAAGAGTTTATCAAAGAGCTAAACATATTATTTAATTAATTAATATTTAACCATAAGGTTAAATAATATAATTAATTAATATTTAACCTAAGGTTAAATATTAATAAAAATAATATTTAAATTTTGAAGAACCAAAATCAATTTACAAAGGGCATCCACGTCGAATATAAAGGAGGACATATATATTAATAGGCTAAATTTTAGCCTAAGGTGAAGTATTTGAATTCGATGAGCCTCTAAACTATTACCTAGCTTATGTGATGCAGTAGAAGGAAAAGAGACAATGCTTTGTGCATTTATTGGTGTAGTCATTGATTAAAAGCAATAAGAGGTGTATCCCCACTCATCTAAGGTGGCAACCAGGTTGGCAAGCTAGGCTTGCGTAGTGCGTAGCAAACATGAGGTGTTGTGTTCGATTCACGTGGTCTTTTGATAGCATGGCATGTGGATTTGGTTTTAGCATAGACGGTAGAATTTAAGGAAGATATCATGTGCCTTTTGGTCATGTGGGTTGGCTAAACCACACAGTGGCCTAAGCAAGGCTAGGGTGCGAGACCAGCAGGCAATGTGTGTTTGACTCTCGATGGTAGGTGGCAGGCGGTAGCAAAAGGAGAAATTAATTTTTATTAAAAATTAATTTTTGCCCTAAGGTCTAAGGTGGCTATGGTATGTTCTAGGGAGATATAAGGAGTTTTAAATTGTTTTTATTTTTGCACTAAAAGGAGTTATAAGGTGATTTATTTTTGAGCAAAAATTAAGGTGGCTTGTTTTGCTAATGTATTGGGATAAAAAATTAAAGTGGAGTTTTTATTTATCTTTTGGAAATGCATTAATGACAAGTAGGAGATATAAGGTGTAAATGAAATTTGTTTCTATGTAATTTGTCAAATTTGATGATGAAATGATCGCTTGCAAAAGTTAGGAGAAATAAGGTGTAAAAGTGATTTGGTATTTCATTGTAAATTTTGTATGGTAAGATACCTTTGAGAAGAAATTTCATATGGATGCATTGAGAGAGTATTTTGATAACTAGCCTTGGAAGGTGGCACATAGAAAGGTGGTTGGTTGTAAGATAAGTCTTGAGGACAATTATCCATCTAAGAAAATGAGAGGCATGGACACATCATCTTTTGTTTAAAGTGTTTTTTGGAATGAATGTTGTTAAACATAAGGTGGAGTGAAAAGAATTGTTTAATAAGCATTGTTGTAAATATATGAGCAAGTTTTGTGTGCTTCATTGTTGAATGGTATGGAAACACTTGAGACATATTTTGAGAACAATATAGGTTATTATTGCTGAAAGATTTTGGGAAGTTTTGAGACAAAGAGTGTGAACCATTTGTGCTAGGATTGAAAACAAATTAAGCATATTTCTGAAATATTTTGAACATTAATTTGAGGGATATTTATAGCATTTGAGAAGGTGTTTTAGATAAATTTTAATTGAAAATTTGAGTGATTGAACTTGAGAAGAAAATTGGCAAGTAGAATTTGTTTGAAGAGAGTTTTTCTAAAAGATATTTGAGTTATCTTATGTATGCAATATTTGGAATTATTTGAGTAGGTTTTGTAAATAGTTTGAGGATATATTTTTTAATGTCTTTGATGAGAATTGAGGATAGATTTGAGCAAGTATTTAAGGAGAATTGAGGATATATTTATAAGTCTTTGAGGAGAATTGAGGATAAATTTGAGCAAGATCTTAAGAGGTATTGAGTACAAATTTGAGCAAACTCTTGAGAGGGCTT
Source organism: Wollemia nobilis (assembly GCA_028583015.1). Taxonomy (NCBI): domain Eukaryota; kingdom Viridiplantae; phylum Streptophyta; class Pinopsida; order Araucariales; family Araucariaceae; genus Wollemia; species Wollemia nobilis. Next base: position 9,584 of record JAQPPZ010012031.1, on the reverse strand, counting down.
GAGGATAGATTTGAGCAAGTCTTTGAGGAGACTTGAGGACAAAGTTGAGAAAAATTTTGTGAAGTCTTGAGGATAGATTTGAGCAAGCTTTTGTGAAGGCTTGAGGATATATTTGAGATAGAGTTTAGTGCAGATTTGTGAGCATATTTAGAGCACATTTATGCTAGAATTGGGATAAATTTTGAGGTAGATTTGAGACAGAGTTTGGTGTAGATTTGATACAAAGCTGAAAACAAGCTTTGGAGGTGATAGAGCAGAGGATAGAAGTCTCCAGTGGATAGAGATCCATTATCCAAGGTAGTGAGGATAGAGGTCTTCTATGGAGATCGATCCATAGGCCAGAGTAGTGGGGGCAAAATTCTTCTAGAAGATCATAAACCAAAGTAAGGGGAAAGAGTTCTCCTATGGATAGAGTTCCTTGAACTAGAGCAATGGGAATGAGTTATCCTATGGAGATATCTATGAACTAGAGCAAGGGGAAATATTTCTCCTATGGAGTGTGATCCATGAACCAGTTGGGAATATAGAGTTCTTTTGTGGAGAGAGATCCATGAACTGGTTGAGGAGATATAGTTCTCCTGGATCAAGTTCCAAGAACCATAGAAAATGGGAAAGAGTTCTCCTATGGAGAGAGATCCACAAATCAGAGCATAGGGGATTGGTATCTCCTTTGGATAGAGGTCCATAAGCATTGTAATAGGGAAGTGATTCCCAAGATATTTATTGAGAAAATTTTAGTAGAAATATTTTCTTTGTAGATTAGACCACATTGGGTGAACCATGTTAAATTGGTGTCTCTCTTGTGTGTGATGATTTGTGCATTGCTTTGATTACTATTGTTGATATTTCCATTGATAATATTGGATAATATTTTTTGGAAATAAAAATAAAAGTTGGTCTTATATTGTTCACCACCCCTCTCAGTGTAAGTATGTGTTCCTTAATTGGTATTAGAGGGGGTTCCTTTGGAAGAGTTTAATAATTTGAAGGAAGAGTGTACATGAACATAGATGGCATATCAGAGTGGATATTTAACAAATAAGGAACCATTTTTCAATGGGAACAATTATACCTTCTATAGCATAAGAATGAGGACTTACATGATGGTACAAGGATATGAGACATGACAAGTAGTTGAGGATGGGTTCAAACCTATAGATAGTGCTCCCACAGATAAATATGGTAAGCTCCTACATGTGTATAATTCAAAGGTAATGAACACAATCTTGGATGGATTACGTGAAGTAGAATTTATAAAAGTTATGCAATGCAAATTAGCAAAAGAGATATGGAAAAATTTGAACCAAGCATATGAGGGAGATCAAAAGGTCAGAATGGGAAAATTTCAAAATCATAAGAAAATATTTGAAGACTTGAATATGAAATGAGGAAGACATTGTTGCATACTTACTTCATGTGGATGAGGTTGTTAACTCCATGCGAGGACTTGATTTTAAAGTTGAAGAATATGATGTTGTTAAAAAGGTTTTAAGGTCACTTCCTATGAGATATGATGGAAAGGTTTCAGCCATGAAGAAACAAGAGATCTTGAAAATCTAACTTTGGATGAGATACATGGAACACTCACAACTTATGAGATGAGATTAGTAAAGGATCATATACTGAAGAAAGAGATATCCTTCAAAGTAGCAAAGAAGGTAAAAGATAAGAAACCATATTCAAGTAATGAGTCAAAAAATGATGAGGAAGCTAACTACGGTAGAAGGAAAAATAATAACTCAAGAAAGCACAAAGGTATGAAAATATTAAAGTGTTTCAATTATGGTAAATATGGTCATTATGCATCTAACTATACAGAAGCTAAAAGTAGTAGCAGTGAAGAGAAACAACATCATAAGAAAAAGGAAGCAAGAAAATCTAGGTATGAAAATAAAAATAGGGATGGACAAAGCAAGCATGGAAAGAAGTTTCTTCAAAGGCATAAGAAGAGTTTCTATGCAGAAAAAACAAAAAATGTTTCAAGTTATAGTGATGGAAGATCCTCAGATAGTGAAGAAGAAGAAATTCTCTTTTTGGCAAGAGAAGAGGAAGGAAGCACTCCTATTGAAGATAAATCTAAAAAGTATGAAGATGCTATTGAAGGCAAAGAAGTAGAGAAATAATAAGAAAATGAAGATGAAGAAATAGTAGATCTAGAATCTGAACTTATTTCTGCTCTTAAATAATTGAGAAAGAAGAATTCGAGACTCAAGGCTCAATTTCAAGAATGTGATGAAGAAAAAGGAAAGTTTATACAAGATCTGACAAACTCAATAGCTAAGACAAGGAGATTTAAAGAAAATTTAGAGGTAAAAGTCTTAGAATGTAAAATATTAGAGCATGAGGTTTTTTCACTAAGGAAGGAAGTGAAAGAGTCTAAATACAAGCTACACAGGTTTGGGAGAAGCTCAAAGGCCACAAATATCTTCATAAAACTAAACATGACTTGGTTTTGAAGAAGGACAAGGGAAGCAAGAAGAGGAGTCAAGGTCAAGCTCCAAAGAAGAAGAAGCTTCAGAATAAGAGAGTGAAGAATAAATTTAAACTTATGATAATAAGTTGAAAAATAGAAGCTTCACCAAGAGAGAAAATAATGCACAAATAAGGAATAGGGAACATCATAGGGAAGAAAGGACAAATATACCAGTGGGTCCAAGGCAAGATTTCTTCAAAGGAAGTTGCTTCTCATGTAATAGGTTTGGTCATAGGTCTATGCAGTGCAAGACACATGGAAAGAGAAAATATGGTTCTACCAAGAGAAATTTAAAAATTGAGCATCTCTTTCAAAGGTATTGCTACTCTTGTAATCATTTTGATCATAAAGCAATTCAATGTAGGTTTCATGACATAAATGGGTATGGCTTCACCAAGAGGAACTTCAAGATATTTGTACCTTCTAGGAATCACAACATTAAATGTTATAAGTGCAATAATGTTGGACATAAGGCCAAGTGGTGTAGAACAAAATTTCCAAATACAAGCAATAACAGGGATACTCAAAAGAATCAAAAGGATTTTTTGAGAAATGAGGTGGAGAAATAAAAGATCATTGTATGCTGGGAGTAGAGATATTCCCATACTAAAATTAATCACCTCAATAAGAGGAGGTGGGTAGGGGGCTGATCTAAGAGTCTTATATTTAGCCCCAAAGGAGTCCCTTTGCCATTGATGTCAAAGGGGGAGATATTTGAGTTGGGGGGAGATATTTTCGTTAGGGGGAGAAGTTTCTCAAGTGGAGCAGATTTGGAAAAAGGAAAAAAGAATGGTTAAAAAAAAAGGGTGTTGCCATCAATGACAAAGGGGGGATTGTTGGAAATTTGAGCATGTTTTGATGTCATTGATGTCAAGAGATTTGATATCCTAAGTTGATGGAATTAATGTCAAAAGGTTTTGATGTCCTATAATTAATATGCTATGAAAGCAAAGCAAGGTTCTCTCTGAAGCACTTAGGACCATGGGTTCTAGGTTAATAAATTAGAGGTTTGAAGGAGACTTGAAGGCTCAAGTTTAAGGCTATGTGCAAGAAGGCAAGTGAAAAAGGATAATATTATAATATTTTAATATTATAATATTTTGGCCATCAGGGCCTCTCAAAAAGGATATTGGATAATGCATTGGCCAAAGAGTTTATCAAAGAGCTAAACATATTATTTAATTAATTAATATTTAACCATAAGGTTAAAAAATATAATTAATTAATATTTAAACTAAGGTTAAATATTAATAAAAATAATATTTAAATTTTGAAGCACCAAAATCAATTTACAAAGGGCGTCGACATCTAATATAAAGAAGGGCATATATATTAATAGGCTAAAGTTTAGCCTAAGGTGAAGTATTCAAATTCGATGAGCCTTCAAACTATTACCTAGCTTGTGTGACACAACATACGGAAAAGAGATAGCACTTTGCACATTTCTTAGGGTAGTCATTGATCAAAAGAAGGAAGGGGTGTGCCCCCACTCATTTGAGGTGGCAGCCTGGTTGGCAAGCTAGTCTTGTGCAACACTTAGTGAATAGGAGGTTTTGCATTCAATTTGTGTGGAGGTATTTTGATAGCATGGTGCATGGATTTGGTTTTAGCGCCAACAACAGAGGTTAAGGAAGATATTGTGCACCTTTTGGTCATGTGGGTTGGCTAGCCCATGCGATGGCCTAGTTGATGCTCGGGCGTAGGGCCAGTAGGGAGCATGAGTTCGACTCCCAACGGTAGGCAACAACAAAATGGAGAATTAATTTTTATTAAAAATTATTTTTTGCCCTAAGGTCTAGGATGGCTAAGGTATGTTCTAGGGAGATATAAGGAGTTTTAAATTGTTTTTATTTTTGCAATAAAAGGAGTTATAAGGTGATTTATTTTTGAGCAAAAATTAAGGTGGATTATTTTGTTAATGCATTGAGATAAAAATTAAAGTGAAGTTTTTATTTATATTTTGGAAATGCATTAATTACAAGTAGGAGATATAAGGTGTAAATGAAATTTTTGCTTATGTAATTTGTCAAATTTGTTGATGAAATTTTTGCTTATGTAATTTCTCAAATTTGTTGATGAAATTTTTTCTTACAAAATTTAGGACAAATAAGGTGTAAAAGTGATTTGGTATTTCATTGTAAATTTTGTATGGTAAGATACCTTTGAGAAGAAATTTCGTATGGATGCATTGAGAGAGTATATTGATAACTAACGTTGGAATGTGGCACATAAAAATGTGGTTGGTTGTAAGACATGTCTTGACGACAATTCTCCATCAAAGCAAATGAGAGGTATGGGCACATCATATTTTGTTTAAAGTGTTTGTTGGAATGAATGTTGTGAAACATAAGGTGGAGTGAAAAGGATTGTTTGATAAGCATTATTGGAAATATATGAGCAAGTTTTATGTGCTTCATTTTTGAATGGTTTGGAAACACTTGAGATAGATTTTGAGAACAATCTAGATTGTTATTGTTGAAATATTTTGGGAAGTTTTGAGACAAAGAGTGTGAACCATTTGTGCTAGGATTGCAACAAATTAAGCATCTTTGTAAAATATTTTGAACATTTATTTGAGGGATATTGATAGGATTTGAGAAGGTGTTTTAGATCAATTTTAATTAAGAATTTGAGTGAATTAACTTGAGAATAAAATTGGCAAGTAGAATTTATTTGAAGAGATTTTTTCTTAAAGAGATTTGAGTTGTGTTGTGTATGCAATATTTGAAATTATTTGAGCAGGTTTTGTAAATAGCTTGAGGATAAATTTGAGCAAGTATTTGAGAAGACTTGAGGATATATTTGAGCAAGTATTTGTTAGGATACTTGAGAACATATTTGAAAAAGCATTTGAGGAGACTTGAAGATAAATTTGAGCAAGCTCTTGAGAGGTAGTGAGGACAGATTTGAGAAAGCTCTTGAGAGGGCTTGAGGACATATTTAAGCAAGTCTTTTAGGAGACTTGAGGATAGATTTGAGTAAGCTTTTGTGAAGGCTTTAGGATAGAGTTGGGCAAGCTTTTGTGAAGGCTTGAGTACATATTTTAGATACAGTTTAGTGCAGATTTATGAGTAGAGTTAGAGAATATTTGTTTTAGAATTGGGATAGAGTTTGAGGTAAATTTGAGATAGATTTTGGTGCATATTTGAGACAAATATGAGATCAATATTTGGAGGTGAAAGAGCAGAGGAAAATAGTCTCCAGTGGATATATATCCATTAGTTAGGGTAGTGAGGATAGAGGTCTTCTATGGAGAGATATTCACAAGCTAGAGTAGTGAAGGCAAAAGTCTTCTAGAAGATCACCAACCAAAGTAAGGGGAAAGAGTTAACCTATGGATAGAGTTCCACAAACCAGATCAATTTGAAAGAGTTCTCCTATGGAGAGAGATCCATGAACTAGAGCAAGGGGAAAGAGTTCTCCTATGGAGTGTGATCCATGAACTAGCTTGGAAGATAGATTTATTCTATGGAGAGAGATTCATGAACCAGTTGAGGAGATATAGTTCTCATGGATAAAGTTCAACGAACTAGAGAAAATGAGAAAGGGTTATCCTATGGAGAGAGATCTACAAATTAGAGCATATGGGATTAGTACCTCCTTTGGATAGAGGTCCATAAATATTATAATAGGGAAGTGATTCCCAAGAGATTTGTTGAGAAAATTTTAGTAGAAATATTTTCTCTGTGGAGTAGCCCACATTGCGTGAACCATGTTAAATTAGTGTCTCTATTATGTGTGATGATTTGTGCATTTATTTGGTTATTGTTGTTTATATTACCATTGATAATACTAGATAATATTATTTGGAAAGAAAAGTAAAAGTTGATCTTGTACTTTTCACCCCTCCTCTCAGTATAAGCTTGTGTTCTTCAATTGCAATGACAATATAACTTTTATATACATACTAATTGGGCTCTAGTTCTTTATAATACATTATAACTACCCACACCATGCAGTACGGAGGTTCCCACTCTACTCTTTTCCTCCCAACTCCCAACTCAACATTTACAAAATAAGTATCTCTAGTTTTTCATGACTATACTGGCCATTAATATACAACAATATCTATCCAAAAATAGAAAAAGAAAATAATTGATCAAATAGTAATATAGAATTTAAATAATAGTTTCTACAGGTTCTTTTTTGGCTACTATCATGCTCGACAACTTCCACATACACTATCGGTCGAAACTACCATCCACTAGCTTATACGGATTTTGGTTTTAAGACAAGATGGATCAAATTTCTATGAATACATATTTACTTGTGTACAACCATATTGACATACAAACACATTCTAGAGATTCACACAACACTATGTAAATCATATGCATGTATTTTATATAAATCATCCATAATTTTTGGATAACATCAACATCAATAACCAATGCAAAGCATATATTCTTAAATAGAATAGAGAAGCAAAATGTTCAAATCCAACAATATCATCATGCATGTGCACATATTTCCATTTCACTTACATACAACAAGACAATAAAATCTTTCCAGCACAAACATATTCATTCCCTCTTAAAGCAATAACAAATATTAATATTAGTATTCTACCAGGAGTGTTTCACTATGTTATGTACTCCAAAGTGCTCTCTAGTACTTCCAGTAAAACTATACTCTACAACTCCATAGTACGCATTTCTAGAATAAACCAACACACTTAATCCCTTCCCCCACAAAAAGCGGTGCCAAAAATGAACAATCACTATCACCCAACAAAAATTTCCATGCTTTTCCTTTCTTCTCGATCAAACGATATGGAGGAAGTTTCAGTTCATCATGACACCATATGCCTAGATCCTATGTGATTAAGTCGACATCCTCTCCATATGATACTCATCCATATCATAAATAAGGAAACCATTTTTTATTCAAACACTTACTTCCAACTTATTATTGCCTATAATGTATGTGCAAAAATATATTTAAATAATATATTTACTAATGCTTTATTTAATTCGTATGCATAATAATAATTTCACATTTATATTTCTTTTTACCATGCATACATATATTTATTTTTAATTTTAACTATTGAACACACACACAATCAAGTAAAATGTGGATCCCATCATCATTGGCACATGAATCATATGCATTCCTAATTTTATGTCAATCAAACAAGAAATAAACCTTCAAGATGAAACACACACAATATCCAATCAATGGTGAGATATACATGATATTCAAGTGCATGAACATCCATGTACTCACTAGCCAAATCATCACTTTGTTTCTTACTTTTTTCGTTGACTTGCTCCCATTAATCGACAACTTTGAACTTGGTCCAACATTCACGGTAACTATAATTAGTATCATAATTCACAAGAAAAGGTAGTTTTATCATCAATTTTATATTTTAGCCAATAATCATGTGAGGGTTGTTACATATAATTAAATTTGAAGTTATCCCCAAGGGCTTGGTGAATTGGTAAGTGCTTGTCTGGTCCATACACTTATAAATAAGACACCTAGGTTCAAACCTCAAGGGCAACCTATTTACAAAGGTAGTAGTCTAATCTGAATCCTCTAAGTGCATGCTAGATCGATGATGATGGTACAAATCTCAAGTTATTAGTGGTCCCCTTCACACCGGGTCAACAATAATGAGGTGGAATAGGTTTGGTGGAAGCAGTGATTATGGTTTGAACCTAGTGCTTATCAGTTACTAAAAATAGTGTGGTTGTGACCAATTCTCCTATGTAACAAAAAAAATTGAAGTTGAAAACTTACTTAAGTTTTTTTTTTTTAATCTTATGAACATGATAATTGTAATTTGTAGTTTGTTGTTGATAAAACAAATAATTTCATGTTTTTAATGCACTTTTCAATTCAATACGAGGACAAGCTTCTCATTAAGTTGTGTCTTGCAACATGAAAAATAAATACATTATAGTTTTATTCACTTGCTATATTTTGTTAATAATTTATATAAAAATATCATTCTAATCTAGTCTAGAGTAACAATGTACATTTTTTTTTTTTTTATAATTAATTAATAAAATTACAATGATTTAGTATAAATATTCATTTAATTGTGTTCTCGTGAATTAATTATTATTATTATTTTATTTTATTTTTATACAAAGATAAATTATCAACTATCTTTCCTTTTTGAACAACTATTCAAAGGATCAAATCACATTACCTCTGGTCATAGCCTCAATCTCATGATTAAAAATTATATATGATAAAAAATCATATAAAATTCAAAATTAGTTTATATTACTTTTACCACTACATGAATGCCACTTATATCCAATACTTCTCCCACTCTGTATAAATATACACATAGTAATGATAATTGGAACATAAAAATACCTATAACATGTAAAACAACCACACTATCCATGGCAGTGATTGCAAAGTTTCACTTTCTCCCATTAATATGCTTTAGCTATTAACTTTAAGTAAATGTGCTTTAAATATTAACTTTAATACATGTAAGGCATCATCTTTGTCTCGTGTGACATATGGGTATGAATGAAACCAAGCTCGTCTATTTCAAGCACATTGAGCTAAGGGTAAAATTTGCATCTGTAATATCATTGCTTATGTTGTTAGTATGTGTTATGACTACAATGCCATTTTTTATGTTGTTAGTATGTGTTATGACTGCAATGGTATACCCTCACATCAAAAATTACATGTTATATTTCAAATTAGGAGTTATTGATCGCTACTATAGTTCGAGCTTGTGGTAAGGCCACAACTGCTATGACTAAAATAGTGTTCTATTCTCATGGTAAGGCCGCAACTACTACGACTGGAACATTATTTTGTCCTTCATGAAAACTACAATACTCCACATTATTGAAACCTATGTTAGTTTCTCATATTGAGGCTTGGTAAAATTCACGGGGATAAGAAAGAGATTCAACATACATATCTTTAGGTTGTTGCCTCCCCCTCCTTTTTTTTCATTGTTTTATTTCTTGTCTTTGATTTACTAACCTTTTTATTTAGTTAGCTTTTTACAAACTATCATTATCTGTATATCTTATATATTACTGTTGTTAGAGTATTTTACATTATTTGATACATATCAATGTATCACCTTGGGTATATTTTTAGATTAGGATTTTATCTTAGATTA
>JAQPPZ010012026.1:0-55661 GCA_028583015.1 Wollemia nobilis | reverse complement strand
TCTTCATAAGTCCAAGCAAAATGTTCTTTGTTTTTCTTTAAGAAACTGATATATCTAGCTTTTTCTTTTGTTGGTAGAGCTGTGTCTACTTTTACTATTATGGGTTGTCTCATTGTACCAATATTAACATTTTTAGCTATGGTCTATTTCAAGGGAGATTTGAATGCATTCTTTAAATCTTCAAACAGACTTTCCATAGAAACTAATCCTTTTGGTATTTTGTTTGTTTTCAATTGAATTACTTGTACTGGTTCACCTATTTGGTCTTTGAGTTTTTCTTCATATTTTTCGTCATAGATTATATCTGCATATTGATTTTATAAAGTCATGAAATATTTTATGTCCACATCATCTTGAAAGACATGTAGGTAAACTATGTTATCTAGAATAAAGGGCTTATAAACTGAAATGGTTGGAAACCTATCCATATACTCTATAGTTATTTCTGGATGGTCCAGGCCTGATGCATTTATAGCTAAAAGATCTGCAATATGATTCTATTCTCTGGGAATAAATGAGATATTGAAAGCTAAGAATTTTTCAATTTCTTCCAATACTACATTTTTATATTGTTTTAGCCTAGGATGCTTGGTCTGATATTTACCTTTGATTTGTTGTATAATTAGTTTCACATATCCTGTTACAATCAAGTAGTTAATGCCCAATTCTTTTGTTTTCCTCAATCCTAGCAATAAAGCTTCGTACTTAGCTACATTATTTGTGCAAGGGAATTTTAGTCTGTAAGGAATACTAAGTTAGTTTCCTTTTATATTAGTCAAATTAACTCCTGCACCTACTCTAGATTAGGATTTAGCTCCATCAAAAGTCATGGTCCACATTTCTTGAGTTAACACTCTATCTGATTCAGCATCAACCATTTTTATAACTTCTAGATCCATGTTATTTGCCTCTGGTTTTTCTACCAAAAATGGGTTATGCCATATAGAATAAACTCCCATTCCTTTTTCTTCCATAAAGTTTACTAAGTTTATCATGGTTTCATCTGTTTTAATTAGCTCTATAGAATATTTGTGAAATGGTTCTCTTCATAGAGTTACATTTTCTTTGTCTAACATTGAGATGGTAGCATAAGACCAATCCAATTGGATTGAGCCTCCCAGTTGTTCTGCCCAATGTCTGCTTAATAATAGTGAGAAGAATGGATCAACATCCACTACTGCAACATCCATTACTATGCCCCTTTTGGGGTGTTGGTCTAAGAAAACCAATAATCCAATTATCACCCCTACACAAGGTACTTGTCTGTTATCCATTACTAAAACAAGGGCAGAGTCTCTTGTATAGATTAACCTCATTTGATCAGCTATTATTTTGAGCATGATGTTATGAAGCTCCACTATCCAGCATACAATTATGAATCACATACCTCTCTCCTTCGTCTTAATTATATCTTAATGATACATAGAAGGGTCCGACGGAGGATGGTGATCTTATATCATTTTGATTTTGTCTAGCAACATGGCAAGTTGGGTCATATTTTTGTTCAACTAATCCAAATGCTCTACAGACTTGTTCTCTATACTGTTAAACTTTCACAAGCTCTCCAAATGTAATGTTAATTTTTTGCTTGTTGAGTTCTGACCTAGCATCAAATTCTATCTTTTTTATATCCAATGGTCTATTGCTTTCTTCTTTGGATGTTTCCTCTTCTAATTCTACTATATCAAGAATAATATTTGTGGAGGTTCTATCAGTTTTCTCTTTATAGATATTTTTATTTGTGAAAGTATGCTTTCTTGTTTCACTTGTAAAATTTTTTTTTGTTATGTCAAGGATAGTCCTATTTCTTAAATTCAAGGTATTGGTAGCTTCTAATTCTTCAACTTCCTGAGCATTGGGGATTAATTTCCCTTGCTTCATTTTGTCATATCTTGACTCATGTGGTTTTTGGAAGATTTTAGTTCTTTCAACTACTAAAATTTGAGGATGATGATTTGAAGCATACTTCTTCACTTTCTCTTCGAATAGCCTTTCTCTGGACTCACTTCTAGAGACCAATAGGCATTAACTCTTATATATTCTTTTGAATAATCATGTAAATCCATATTGTGTTGTTCACTTAGGTAAATTCCACATCCATCTAGGTTGTGAGGTGCATCACAGGTAGAGCAGAAATAGGGAAAACCTTCTGCTATGTTGGCAGACGATATAGGGTTAGGAACACTGTTCTGATATTTGTCAGTCTCTCTGTTTTTCCAATTATTGTTTCCATTGTTTCTATTTCTATTTCCTTCCTTAGAGCCATTATTGTTCACCCAATTTCTATTGAAGTTTTTCTTGAAGGGAGGGCGATTATCAACATGGGGTCACTCTGTTTGTGATGTCTCACCATTATTACCATTATTTCTTTCAATTCTTGCTAACCTATTGTTCATGGTATTAAACATCTCAGCCATTTTATTAGTTAGTTTTTCCATTGGATCTAATTTAGTTCTTCTTTGTAAATCAAATGCTACCCTTTTGGGCTTTCTTTTAGGTAGAACGACTTATTGAGAGTAAGGCTTCATCTTACCACTGTCTAGCATGTTTCTTTTGATATCCAATGCTTTTTCCATACAACCATCAATAGTAGTGGCTTGTTCTTATCTTAACTCAAAATTAAACTCTCCTTGAAAAGTATTTTTGTAAAAATATATTGACTGAATGTCACTAGGCCTGAGGTTAGTAGGGATTTTGTTTCTGGTTTTTGAGAACCTTCTATTAAAGTCATTGACAACCTCATTTTCCTTTTTCTTCATAGTGGCCACCTTAGTTAACAGAGATTGTTCATTTTTTCTTTCTCCAAATTTCTTTAGGAATACAGCTTCCATTTTAGTAAAATCTAGAATATCATTATTTGGGAGAGAATTGAACCACTCCCTGGCATATTTTTCCAGGGTTTGCAGGAATAGTCTCAAGACTACGTCCTCGTGTTCTACCTCTAGGCTATCCATTGCATACATAAAACTTTTGATGTGGTCTTCTCCAGTTACTACATTATTTTCTAATAACTTTAGAAGGTATTTGTGGGATTTATTGGATAAGGCATTTGAATTTGTAGGTAATGCAAAGGGTCTATACCTATTGGTTCTCAAAAAATGAACATTATTTTGGTTTTGTTGAGCCATTATTATTATAGGTATAATGGGATTTAACGCCTACAGGGATATGGATTCGGGTAGCCTAGATATAATCTAATGAATTATAGACTTTTGTATTATAATCTATAGGGCTACGAGATTGAGATGAATCTAATGTATTTTCTATAGTAGAATTAAAAATTTCATCTACAACAATATCAACAACAACAATATTTTGAATTTTATTTCTCTTTACGTACTTTTTACTATTAAAATATGATTTATTTTCATATGCAACTCTTAAGAAGTGGGATTTTTTGTTTATGGGTAAATACATATGGATTTTTGAATTCTAGGAATAAATCCTTACCGCTTATGTGCGCCAACACATTCTGCTCTTTTTTTTATTTTTGATTTTTGGGTTCGTCCAGACAGAGTCGCCAGCATGGTGGTGCAAAAAGAATAGAATATACTTATCAAGAATGCTTGATATTTAACACTCAGCCTCATAAGGGATGGTTCTTGAGATAATTTAAGAAAATTAAGAAACTCAAAAACTCACTTTCAAAAGGTAATTTAAAAAAGAAACACGGACATAAGAAATAAAGAACACTATAAATGTAAAAAATAAAAAATTCTGGTTCTTTATTTCGACTGGTCGCCTATTGAATAAAAATAATCGTTGAAATAAAACTATTAAGAAGATAATTAAATATTTCTATCAAGTCCTCCCCAGCAACGACACCAAAAAAACTGTTGACATCAGCCTGACAGGCCAGTTTCAAATGCTTAGTAAAAATATGTCATGAAATCCAGGTCTAAACTCATGAAGACTTTATCCCTGGAAACGATGCTAAAAAACTATTGAAACTATTTCTTGCATCAATAGGATATGATTGTCATGCTACAAGAAATCATTTGAAACCAATGAGCTATTATAGGCTCTAGTCAACCTACCTCTTTATTTTGATTAAAATAGATATTGCTATAGAAAAGTTACATAATGGGTAAGGAAACCCCAGTGGTAATTTATGATATTACAAAGATTACACATTCTAAATTAGAATAATTCGCTAGATGTATTAAATGATCAAGTAATAAAAATAACCATTATTATGCCTTATGTGGACCGATGTCTATATTCATTGGGTTGTTATAGCAATTTAACAACATTTGTAAAATGAAAAGAAAGAAAGGGATTGAGAAAGAATTGGCACTATCACATTCATTCGAATATCATAATAAACATAACAGTTGGCCAACAAGAGAATCATACGTAACACATTCAAATAATGTAATACATTGCGTAGCAACACATAGTACCGAGATAATGAATTAATAGAAAAGAGACCCATAATTGTATTGATTTTTTAGAATATTACATGTAGAGTTGGCAGAATGTCATTTAACTTTATTTTTCAAAGAAATACATCAATACAATGAAGAAATTATGTTTAAATGATGTAACATAACTCTTCTACTCTTCTTGTTCCAATATGGTAACAACAAAGTCTCTGAACCTCAGGCTCAATAAGTCTGGAAATAATCTCAGCTTCTTGAGCACTTTTCTATCAAAATCCTGCATAGTAAAGGGGAGGAATGAGGAATGAACAAGAAAATAGACACAAAAGAGAATACAACAACTCAACTCAAAGGGCACTCAAGTATACCTCTTAGCAAAAATGCTATCTCTAATGCTTGATGTAGATTTTGAACTTGGATGCTTCCTTTTATAGCTTCTAGTTCTTGAATCTGTTATTTTTGGCCTGATCTTGGCCTTACACTTGTTACCTTTGGGTTCGATCTTCAAAACTGGTACAACTAGCTCCCACTATCCTTTTTTATTCATATTTTATACTTCCCTTTTACTTTTCAAGTCTTAACTTGTTTAGCCAGTGATATCAGTGCCTGGAGGGTCTCCTTCCTTTGTTCCTCCATCTTCTATTTTTCCTTCTTCTATTCCTCCTTGGCTATCTGACTGACTTCCTACCTTTGACGCCTCTCCTTCTTGAGAAAATTTAACTTCGTCTCTGGGAGGTGATCTCATTTCTAGTTGTAAGTTGCACATTTTAATTTCTTTACCTTTCTTGCCCTGTTGTAGCCACCTGATTTGTTTCTCAATCATTCTCCAAGCATCAATGTTAAAATTTATAGAGAATGTTAACATATTCATTTCTTGCAGGATCTCGATTTTCTACATGCTGATATAACTCTTACTTTTTTCATACTGGGTGATTAGCATTTCCATAGTATTTACTAGAAAGGTGGTTTATCTAGCCATCTCTTGTTCATCATATGGTTCACAATCAAAGTCTTCTATTTTATTTTTTAGATCTTTTATACTGGTAGTTTCTAAGAATTCTTCCAATGATAACCCAACATCTGCCAGTTTCTCTATTATGTCATCCAATAGAGTGAACATTTCTACAGCATCGTTAAGCCATCTTTCCTTGTTTGACCCAAACATAGTTTCTCTCATGAATTCAATATTATTCTTGATCTCAGTACCATCATTCAATATTACTTCTTTATTCTCCATCTCCTCAAAATATGTTGACATCAAGTCGAGAGTAGGGCGGATGGTCTCGAAGTCTTCTTCTCTTTGATAAATGAAGTTTTCCATTTCTTGAGCGGTAACCCAGATCACCCCAATCTGCCTGAACATCTCAATGATCCCCTTGATCCTATCTTGAATTTTAAATGACATTTCTCTTTTTATTTTGGTCAAATAGTCTGTATAATTGGTTATTTTTACCACCAAGGGAGGTTGTGCTATTGGGGTGGTTTTTTGTGCCAACTCTTCTTTCAGACTATTAATTAAGGCTTGCATCTCTATTTTTCTTTATCACTCATTTCTAGTTAGCTCCTCAAATTTGTATTTTTTTGATGTAGCTGGTCCATAGTTTGTTCTTATATTGCTTGCTCTTGTAGTGCTTTAGCTTTTCTAACCATATCACCCTCTTTTCTATGCACTGAAAACCCTATTTTTTTCTCATCAACTTTAAGAACGAAAGGTTCTTGTAGGGCAGGTATGTATACTTCTACCATATATGATTTTGACGTCTCTACTCCTACTCTAGCTATAGAGGAAATTGTCATAGTATCTTCCTAGGAGCTTGCAACTGCAAAAAAGCAAGCTGCAACTCCTATTTCTGATCAGCTGCTAGCCCTTACTAGTATGAAGAAGTTAGCCCCTCAGGACATTCCCAGCTTATTGAAGATTAATGAAAAAGTAGTACCAATTGCATTCGTGATACAATTGAATATGAGGAAAGCAGGTGGCTTTCAAAACATCTTAAGAGAATACAAGATTAAATGATAAGAAGTTGTGTTTGCCCTTGAGGCAAAGAAGTCTAAGCTGGCTCTGACCTCAATAAAAGTTACACTAGAAAGGGTAGAAGAAGAAACAGTTTTTAGTGTTTCCAGTGAGCAATAAATATAGATAGTAGCAGAAATGGGTGGCATGGAAGAAATCTTCGCTACAAGAATGGATGAAGACATTTCCAAAACATCTATGGCAAAGACATCCATACCTGCATCATAGAAAACTTTTATTTTTGGAATTGATGATAAAATTGGGGATATTTCAATGCATGGGGAAGAAGATGACATGATCAGAATGAATAAAGCCATGCATGAGAAAACTATAGATCTTCTGCACTAGAAAACCAAATACTTAAGAAGCCAATTTGAGATAAGGGATAAGGAAAAGACAAAAATGCAAGCTTTGATAAAAAGCTTGCAAGAACAGTTGTCTCAGGAAAAAGCCACACAAGAGCCTCCCCTAGTTGAGAAAGAAATAGATTATGCAGCCTGCCTCTCGAAAATCAGAAAAGAAATATCTCTCAAAACACAATATAGGATTGAGGGGATCATAGAAATCTTGAGACAAATCAGAGTGATCCAATTCACTGCTAAAGAAGTAGAAAGCTTGCTTTATCATAAAGAACAAGAATTGGAGATCATTCATCCTACCCTCTATCTAATGGTAGACCATTTTGAAGAGATGCAGAATAAGGAAGTATTCCTGAAAGATCGCTCTAAGATTAAAAATAATCTAAAATTCGTGAAGGTATCAATGTTTGAGGTGAACTTGGGGAGGTGGTACAACGATGCAGTAGAAATGCATTTATTGTTGGATAACATAAAAGAAAATATGGCAGAGATTGGATTATCATCGGAAGAGTTCCTATAAACTACCAGCATAGAAGACCTCATCATGAACAAGGTTGAGGGGTTTGATTATGAACCTGATGATGAGAAAGAGATGGCCAAAAAATCTACCTTTTTGCTCAACACTGTAGATTCCCTGGTTACTATCTATGAGAAAAACAAAGTCTTTATCAACATACAGAAAAACATGATCCTACAAGAAATGAACATAGTAAGGTTTGTTATAACCTTTCATACTGATGCATGGAGGATCATTGAGAAACAAATCAAGGAACTTTAGCAGAATAAAAAAATGAAAGCAACCATAGTATGGGGTCTACATCTGAAGCTAAACATACCTTCGAGAGAAGAAATAAAGAGCATTGAAATAGGGTAGAGTTCAAAAGCAGGAAGTTGACCAAAGGATGATGAAGGTACAAAGAGAGAATATTCACAAGAACTAAGATAACTAGTTAATAAAAAAATAGTCAAATTAAAAAGTCCTAGTAGAGTATACAATACAGGAAAAAGGGAATAATGGAGTACAACTATACGATATTGGAGGATCAAACCAGATGGTGACAAGTGTAAGACCCAAATGAGGCAAAAAATAACTAAATCAAGCACCAAAGGCTATAAAAGAAGCATCCACGGTCATAATCGACATCAAGCTTTAGAGATAAAAAATTCTTGCTAAGAGATATACTTGCCTAGTAGTTTTGTTGTTGTATCCCCTGTGTGTCTTTTTCTATCTCATCCCTTGTTATTCCCCTTTATTATGTAGGTCATAATCGACATCAAGCTTTAGAGATAAAAAATTATTGCTAAGAAACTGGATTTTCCTAGAGCTTTGAACCTGAGATCTAAAGGCTTTTCCTGCTACCAGATTAGAACAGGAGAGTTGAAGAAGTCATGTTACATTATTTGAACTATGATTTCATTGTATTAGAGCTTTTAATAGAGTTTAATGGCATTCTACCAACTTTGCATGTAATTCATTTAGAAAAATGAATACAATTTTGGGCTTTGATTCTATCATACTTTTTGTCTTCAATTTTGTGTGTGACTTCATAGCAGATTACATTATTTGAATGTGTTATAAATGTTTCTCTCGTTGGTTAACAATTAGATTTATTAAAATATTCAAATGAGTCTAATAGCACCAATTTCTCTTTCTCCATTCTCTTTGTTCATTTGATAAGCGTTGTTAAAATTGCTATAACAACCCAATGAATCTAGGCATTGGTCTACATATAAGACATAATTAGAGTTGTTGTCCATGCTTGGTCAATTTTAATATAAGTAGTGTATAACTAAAATCTGAAGTGCTTAAACTTGTAATATCTTAAGTTTATCACTAGGGTTTCCTTACCCATTTTGGTTCTTTTTAAATCTTAGCAATACATATTATACCAGAATAAAGAGGTAGGTTGACCAGAGCCTGTAATAGCTCATTGGTTTCAAATAAATTCTTGTAGCATGATAGCTCAACCCTATGGATGTAAGAAATTGTTCCAACAGCCTTTTAACATCGTTGCTGGAGATAGAATCTTCATGATTTTAGACCTGGTATTTCACAACATATTTTAATCAATGGGTGACCAATTAGAACAAAAAATCTAAATTTTGAGTTTCACATTTATTACGTTATTTATTTTGCCTATGATTTTCTTTATTCTTTTGAAGTGTTCTTGATGTTTCTTGATTTTCTTGAAATTCCTAAAGAACCATCTCCTATGAGGCTGAGAGTAAAAAGATCAAGCAATATTTATCATACATTCTATTCTTTCTGCACTATATGTGCTGACGACTTTGTCTGATCAAACCCATAAATCAAACAGAATGTGCTAGCACATACCAGGAGAAATGGTAAATATCTTTTTCCAAAATTCAAGAACTCAGAGATATTTACCCATAATCAAAATATCCCACTTCTTAAGAGTATTGTTTATGAGAATAAGTCTTATTTTACCAATAGAAAGTACGTAAAAAAAATAAAAATTAGAATATTGTTGTTGCTGATATTATCGTAGATGATGTGTTTAATTTTACTGTAGATAATACATCTAATTCATCTCATCCTCATAGTCTTGTAAATTGTAATATTGTAGTAGATAATCCATTAGACTATACAGAAGTTTCTCATCTCACCATTCCTATAGGCAGTGCTACTATAAATCCAAATCATATTACCCCTATAGTTACAATGGCTTAGGTAAATCAATAAAATAATGTCCAAATGTGGAGAACAAATAAGTACAGACCATTTGCTTTACCTACAAATTTAAATGCTCTACCTAACAAAGCTTATAAGTATATTTCCAAGTTTCAAAGAAATAATGCAGTAACTAGAGAAGATCATATCAAAAGTTTTCTATACGCTATGGATAGTTTAGAAGTAGAACACGAAGATGTAGTCCTTAGGCTTTTTTTGCAAACATTAGAGAAATATGTCAGGGAGTAGTTTAACACCCTCCCAACCAATGACACTGTAAATTTTGTAAGGATGGAAACTATGTTCCTAAGAAAATTCATAATAAGGATACAATTCAGATGAAGAAGAGAGGTATGTAATTCATAATTGTATGTTGGATAGTGGAGCTTCACATAATATCATGCCCAAAATGATAGCTAACCAAATGGGATTAATCTGTACAAGAGACTCTACCCCTGTATTAGTAATGGATAATAGACAAGTACCTTGCGTTGGAGTGATAACTGGATTATTGGTATATCTAGACCAACACCCAAAGAAAGGTATAGTGATGAATGTTGCAGTAGTGGATGTTGATCCTTTCTTTTCACTCCTACTAAGCAAGCATTTGGTAAAACAATTGGGGGGATCTATTTAATTGGATTGATCCTATGCTACCATTCCAATGTCAGATAAGGAAAATGTAACTCTATAAAGAGAACCTTTTACCAAATATTCTATAGAGTTAATTAACATAGATGATGCCATTATAAATTTAGTAAATTTAGTAGAAGAAAAAGAAATGGGAGTATATTCAATATGGCATAACCCTTTCCTTGTAGATGTACCATAAGTCAAAAAGATGGATTCGAAAGTTATAAAAATGGTTGATGTTGAATCAGATAGAGTATTAACACAAGAAATATGGACCATGACTTTTGATGGAGCCAAATATCACTCTAGAGTAGGTGTAGGAGTCAATTTAATTGATATAAAAGGAAATTACCTTGGTATTCCTTACAGATTAGAATTTCCTTGCACTAACAAGGTAGCTGAGTATGAAGCTTTATTACTAGGGCTTAGAAAAGCTAAAGAGTTAGGTATAAATTACTTAACTGTAATTGGGGATGCAGAATTAATTATCCAACAAATAAGAGGAAAGTATCAAACCAAACATCCTAGGTTAAAATAGTATAAAACTGTAGTATTGGAAGAAATTGAAAAAATTATAGCTTTCAATATTTCATACATTCCTAGAGAACAGAATCATGTTGCTGATATTTTAGCTATAAATGCATCAGGCCTTGATAGTCCATAAATTACCACAAAATATATGGACAAGTTCTCGACCATCTCAGTCTATAAACTTTCTGTACCAGATAATATTGTCTACTTATAGGTGTTTCAAGATGATATCGATATAAAAGATTTCATGACATTACATAATCAATATGCTAACATAATTTGTGATGAAAAATATGAAAATTTGAAAGATCAAATAGGAGAACCAGTGGAAGTAATCCAACTAAAAACAAATAGAATACCTAAAGGATTAGTTTCTCTGGAAAGTTTATTTGATGATTTTGACAAAGCATACAAACCTCTTCAAAAAGAAACTATAGTTGAAGATGTTAACATTGGTACAATTGAAGAGCCAAAAATAGTAAAAATAGACAAAGCTTTACCAAAAAAAGAAAAAGTTGGATACATAAGTTTCTTAAAGAAAAATAAGGAACACTTTGCTTGGACATATGAAGATCTTAAAACCTTCAAAACGGATGTTATGTCGCACATCATACCCTTGAAGGAAGATTCCAAGCCCTTTAGACAAAAATAGAGGAAGTATAACCCTACCTTGCACCCAATAATGCAAAAAGAGGTACAAAAACTATTGGGTTCCAAAATTATCAAAAAAGTAAGGTTTTCATCTTGGATATCCAACTTAGTACCAATCAGAAAGAAAAATGGGGATATTAGACTCTGTGTAGACTTTAGAAACTTGAATAAAAGCTCCTTGAAAGATAATTATCCATTG
This sequence comes from Wollemia nobilis, assembly GCA_028583015.1. Classification (NCBI taxonomy): domain Eukaryota; kingdom Viridiplantae; phylum Streptophyta; class Pinopsida; order Araucariales; family Araucariaceae; genus Wollemia; species Wollemia nobilis. Next base: position 44,200 of record JAQPPZ010012026.1, on the reverse strand, counting down.
CCCAATATGGAATAACTATTGCAAGCAGTAGTTGGTTCATCCAGAATGTCCTTGTTAGATGATTTTTTTAGATATAATTAGATACAGATTAATCCAGAAGATAGACATAAGACAACATTCACTACACCATGGGGTTCTTTCGAATATTTGAGAATACCTTTTGGTTTGATGAATGCAAGTGCTACCTGTTGAAGCCAAAATTGACTCAACATCTAAAACCCCCAATCTTAAATTTTTGGTTTCAATATAATAAGAAAAATTTGCTAGCCTCTGTTGCATCTTCATCTGAGAAGTTGATTCCTTTTGTTTGAAAATTCAAAATCAAACTTAGCCATTTTTTTTTGGATTTGAGCTTATAACCGTTGTATTATCATTTGAAAAATAATTAAGGCCAAATTATTTGAGCACCCAGTACCATGGTAAAATCATAAAAATACCCGGACCTAAGCCTAATGAATAAAACCTTAAGTCCTAAAGTATTAAGAAGAAAATAATCCGAAGCCTAATGATGAAACACCATGGTCTAAAGTCTGAAACCTAAGGTTTGAAATAAAAGTCTTAAATAAACCATTAAGGGTATGCGTCCCATTAATTAAACATTGAGCTAATCGGATTAATCCGACGACAACACTTGATTAAGATCTGATTGAACGGTCGCGCTATCATTAAAGATTTATTGAAAGGACTAAAGATCAAAAATATAATTAAAATTGTTAAATAAGATTAACAAGGGTTTAATGCATTGGATAATTGCCCCCTCTTCGACTTAATAAAAGGTTAAAAACAAGTCCCCCTTAGTAAAACTAACTCCGCAGGTTGAAAGAGATCAATGGTCGCACCAATCTCGACCGAGTTCCGACAATTGTGCTCAAGTCAAAACCCAAACATTGAATGGTAAGAGTATCGGGTAACATAAAGGTAAAACTAGAGTTAATCGTGAATTAGCAAGGGTTTAATATGTTACTAATTACCCCATTTCATCTTAATTTGAGATTAATGAAATACAATGATGCACCCCTTTGGTTATCAAGTGTGCAGATTATAGGAGATCTAAGGGCAACACCTCATCAAGGAGAAATCATATGGATGTGCCCCTCCCGCCGCCCCCCACCTCCGGCCCCCCACCTCGCCCCCACGCCCCTGCGCCCCCCCCCCGCCCGCTCTGGCTCTGCGGCCCCCCCCCCGCCGCCTGGGGCCCGCCGCCCAACCCCCGGCCCGCCCCCCCCCCGAGCCCCACCCCCCCCCACGCGCGCCCCCGCGCGGCCACCCCCTTCCCAGCCGCCTATCGCGCTCAACCGGCCGCCACATCGACTGCTCCACAGCGGTGCGGCCCGCGCGACCGCGCCGCCCCCGCAGCCCCACGCCCCCGGCGCGAGCGCGGCCTGGTCGTCGCCCCCGATCTGGCCTCGCTTGCCCGTCGCCCGCACCGAGCAGGGGCGCCCGGCGCGGCACGGCGCCCGCGCCCCTGCGAGCCGCCCGCGATCTGAGCCCCGCCGCCGCCCCCCCCCCGCCGGCGCTTCCCGCGCGCGGCCCCCGCCTCGCCTTATTAGGGCTATGGTAATACGATGCTGATTGATCACGAGCACAATTATTATTTGTGCTATTCCCCCCCCCGCTTCCCCCCCCCCCTGTGCGGCCCAGCCCGCGCCCCCGCCGGGCCGCGCCCCATGGCCCCCCCCGCGCAGCGGCCACCCGCCCCCTCGGCCCGCCCCCAGCGCCGCGCCCCCCCCGCCGGGCCACGTCCCTGCCCCCCGCCGCCCGGGCCGGTGGGGGCCACCCGCGGCGGCCCCCCGCGGCCCGCCGCTGCGCCCAGGCCGCCCACGCCGCCGCGCGGCCGCGCCCCCCACGGCGGCGGGGCCGGCCCGAGCCGGGGAGAGTTGAAGGGCTGGGGGGGGTGGTTTCTGGGGGGGGGGCGCGAGCGGGGAACGCAGGTTGGAGGCCCCGCCCGCGGGATAAAGGGTCCCGCCCCCGCCCGGCCGCCTACGGGGGGCGGGGGGCTCACCTGGCTAGACGAGCCACATGGGGCGAGCGCGTGCCCGCGGTGCTCGAGGCGGGTGGCGCGCGGGGACGACGGGAGGTACTGCCAGGGGGCGTGGCGACGGCGTCGCCGCCCCCTCCCCTCGGCCGCCCTAGCCGGGGGACCGGGGTCCGCTAGACCCTTCCCCCCCCCCCCCCGCGGGCCCCCCCGCGGGGCCCCCCCCCGCCGCGCTCCCCCCCCCCCCCCCCCCCCCCCCCCCCCCCCCCCCCCCCCCCCCCCCCCCCCCCCCCCCCCCCCTCCCCCCCCCCGCCCCCCCCCCCCCCCCCCCCACCCCCCCCCCCCCCCCCCCCCCCTCCCCCCCCCCCCCCCCCCCCCCCCCCCCCCCCCCCCCCCCCCCCCCCCCCCCCCCCCCCCCCCCCCCCCCCCCCCCCCCCCCCCACCCCCGCCCCCGCTGCGCTACCCCCCCCCCGCCTAGGGCCCCCGGGCCACCGCCGGGACGAGGCACGGCCGCGCCCGAGGAGCCGAAAAGCGAGAGCGCGAAAGAGGGCGCGCCCTAGCGCCAGCGCCCCCCCGAGCCGGTCGCAAGGGAGTATTACTCGCGGCCGACATGTAACGACGGGGGACAGCGAGGCGGGGGGCCGACCGGGGGAGGGCTGAGGTCCGCAACACACCCCCCCCCCCCCCCCTGCACCCTTGCCAGGCCCTCCGCCCCCTCGCCCCCCCTCTCCTCCCCCTTCCTCCCCCCCCCTCCAGGAGAGGGAGGAGAGGTCATTTCTTTGCCGAGCTCAGCCCATACCCCGGGAAGGGGGGTTGGGGGGCGCCGCACCATTCACCCCCTCCTTTATTTATGATTGCTCATTCTCTCTATTTTAATCTTTTCTTCTTTCTAATCTTGTTTTTCTTACTATTGGATTACCACCTATCCTTTTTTTCTCTAGGCCGATCGCAAGCCCTAATTTTCTTTTTATAACTATTCGAGCCTCCCACTTCCCCTGGCCCCCCTCCCTCTCTTATAATCGTGAGGGGGCGCGGCCGCCCCTCGCCCGGCGGCTCCGCCCCTCTGCCGCGCGTTCACCTCCCCCGGGCCCACCCCCCCGGCCCTGGATTTCATGTCAGATCAGAGAGGCGGGGATGGGGTAAAAGTCCCCCGAATTGGGCCCGTTCACCTGGCTGCCTTGCCCAACATAGGGGGGCGCCTAGACCCCGATCTCATAAATGGAGGGAGTAAGGGGGGAAGGGGCACCTAGTTTGCTAGTATAGAAGGGGGTGGGGGCCTGGATAATCTAACTGCCCATCAGTTATGCCCCTCAACGGCAAGGAGAAGATGGAAGGGCACGGGCACCTCGCAACATAGGGGAGACCGGCCCCCCGACCCCCGCGCTCACAGCTAACCCTCCCCCTCTCCCCCTCCCACACCCCCCCTCTCTCCCACTACCCCTGACCCACGGGCCAGAGAGAGGTGATACATTGTATTCCGAAGGCGACAAGGCCTCTACAATGTTTCGGGCCGCTTCTCTGACCCTTCAGCACTCTGTCTCAGCCCCCCTAGGCGATGCAGCCTACGCGGCCTGGTGGGGGGGGGCCGGCCTAGTGGGGGCGAACACGTATTGATGGGAGTGGAGAGTATGACAGCGGCAGACGGGGAGAGAGGAGAGGCGGCAAGAGTGAGAGGGATGGGCTGCTGCCCTAGGAGGTATTCGACCTGGGAGAGTACCTAGAGTCTGCCCCTCCTTGCCCCCGCCTCCACGGCACACCCCCTACGCCGGCGGCGTGGCGACGGCCACCCGCCGAGGCCGGGGGGATGCCCGCAGGGCGCACGGGGGGTGCGAGCTAGACTGTGTACCGTGGCGTGCGCCGGTCCGATCCTTAATGGATATGATGTGTAGTATCCCCAGCCCATCACAAATTCTCGTTATAGGCACCTTGTCCCCACAGAACCCCCACATTATCTCACTGGCCCCCACCCTGTCATCCCCCTCCAGGAGAGACCCAGAGCGTCCCCAAGCCTCCGCGCCCTGTCCACCCTCCATCGATATCCACTCATAATGTTTCTACTGCACGTACACATTTGGGTATTTTATGGAAATTTTTAGTGGATTTGTTTTTAGATGTAGAGATGATCAATTCTAATATTAGGTGATGCTTCCCGACGCTACATAAATACCTAAGTATATAATGGCTAGATTTGAGAGCTAGGGAGAGGATAGGAATGGGGGGGGCACGTCGATGGATGTATAGATAGACTGGGGGGGGGCGATAAAGAGAATAGGAATGGCCCTCGCGCCGGGGGGGTAGAGGAGGAGCTCCTACTGTAGTGACTTCGAGAGTGGCGGTGCGCGCAGACATAGTGCACGATCTGGGGATGGCAAGAGGCAAGGAAGGGAGACGAGGCCGACTTTAGTGGAAAACAACAAAAGGCGAGTTACCCCATGAGGGAGAGGCCCTACTCGGACGTCGGAGGCGCGCGGGTGGGGAGGGTCGAATGGTGGGCTCGTGCGCAGCCCGCCGGGCCGCGGAGGTTCCAGACGGCGGCTTGCCCCCGACCGAGTGTCGAAGGATATCGTAGAAAAAGGAGCGGGCCGTGGCGCCCCCACCGTCTCAGCGCAGGCTACCCCCTACCAAGAGGCCAAACATGGGAGAGGAAGGGAGAGGAGAAAGAAAGTGTAGAAAGGGAGAATAATAAATAGGAGGGTGGCCCGGTGTTTTGTTTTTTTCTGTGTTTTTTTTTTTTTTTTTTTTTATTTTTGTTTTTGTGTTTTTTATTTTTTAGGTAGAGGTGATGTATTGTTTTTTTTTAATTATGGATGTACATTAAAATGGAAGGGTGCTTATATTTAGGGTGAGGTAGGCTAGTATTCAAATGGCGTATGCGGCCCTGTGGGGGTAACTTGCGGTCCGCTCGACCTGGATGGTCCTCCATGGTCCTAATTCAATTGGTCCGGGGTGGCGGGGTCGCGTCTGGATTTTTAGTCAATGAGTAAACCCCCCCCTCTCTCATTAAACTCCCCCTCTAGCCCACCCTCTAAAGGGAGTTAGTGTATCAATAAGTAATATAGAGAAAGAGATGCAGATATCATGAGTTCGTGTACCGCCGACCCCGCCGATGATCCCATAGGCACACCTCTGCGCGCCGAGGGCGCCCCCGGGGGCGGTCGGGGCCCCCGGGCGGCTGAGGTCCCCGCGGGGGGTGGGGCCCCGGTGGGGCGTCCTTGTAGAGGGCGAAGATATAGATTCCCTTCTCCAAATGTAGTGGGTGCACAAACCACGCGCTAGCACGCACGAACCAGGCCCCCAGGCCCAGGCAACCCGAGCGCGCGGCCGTACACATACATAACCACATCATACTTCACCACTATAATTCCTCTCTAATCATCTTTTCACCTTTGTCCTTTTTGGGTACCAAATATCGGTATTGGCTTTTTTCCTTCTTCTATTTTTTAATATTTTTTTTTTTTTTAAATATTTTATTTTTATTTGTTGGTTTTTTGCATATTAGTAGCCTGGATTCCAGAGGTTTGGTTTGGTGCCCCGGCGTTTTCCCTCTCCTCTGGGCTACTGTTGGGGCGCCCCAGCCCCACCCCCCCCCCCCCAAAATATTTTTATTTTATCTCCCCCTTTTGTTTTGTTGTTTTTGCTCCAATCTATTTTTTTTTTTTTCCTTAGCCTTTTTAAGGTTTATTAGAGATAAATAAATCACCCCCTCATTTGATTTATTCTCTCGTATTAAGAGAGCGACCGGCGTCCTCCGCTGGTCAAAGAAGATATTAAATAAGTGTCTGCGTTCCCTAAAAAACCCTCTCCTCTCCTCTCGGGAAGGAAATTGAATAAACATTGTCTGAGTGGAGTAGACTAAATCTAGATTGGATAAAAAAGCATGAGGGTGCCCTCCTTGGAAAAAGCACCCCCCTTGGGCGGGCCCCCCAGGTTTTGATAGACACGCTTTCATAATCAACCCGAAGGTTAAATCAAACGAGTCAATAATATTACATGGTCAAAAATATTATAACATAAGGTTCGAGGCTATCAAATTAATTAAGTCCAAAGTAAGGGTCATGCGCCCCCCTTGGTTAAAAATCATGCAAGTTTGAAGATCTGGACGATAGCGCCCAATCCATGTTTAATCCAACAGAAGCGCGCCCTCTAATTTGTTCAATCCTTAAAAGCTAAAGTCAACAGTGGTCATAACCTAAGTTTAGCCTAAATTAGCCAAGGATCGTGCGCCCCATAATAAAACAACGATCAAAGAATCTAAGGGCAGCACTTACTCCATCTTGATCTGACGGATGTGTGTTCACTAAGAGTAACCAAGGTTAACTAACAACTTTATTAAAGGGTAAATCTGAGCTTAATATTAATAATCAATTGATTAAACACAATTTTAAGGTCATCCACCTTATTAAATCTGATAATTAAAAGGTGTGCACCTCCCTAGATCTAAGCGGTTATGCTTCATCTTGATAAGATTCGACGGTCGCGCGCCACTCAGACTAACCATCATTAGCGTTGGAAGGTTTAAGCACTCAAAGATTAAAATTTAATTAAACTTCATTAGCTTTCGATAAGCATGATTAATGAGGGTCTTAATACGTTGCTAGTATTTCCCCTTCATTAATCATCGCTTTTAAAAGATTACCAAGGCATAAGGAAAATATTATGACATAAGCCTTTAAGCGCCCGATAATTAATTCTTAATTAAATCATGTTGGCTTCTAATAAGCATGATTAAATAAGGATCTTAATACGTTGTTAATAATTTCCTCCTTTTGGTAATTAATGATTATTCTAAAGTTAATAATATGCACCCCTTTAGTTAATAATTTTGCAGATCAACAAATATCAACGATCGCGTTCAATCCTCAGTCGATTCGATGGTAGGGCAGCAGGAAGTTGATCAATCATTAAAACTCTAGTCTAAGCGACGGATAAATGGTTTGCATCTCCCAGATCTTGATGATGGCGCTCGATCCTCATCAAATCTAACAGTAGCGCACTCATCGAAATGATCGGGTGTTAACAAAAGTCAATCATCGAATGGAAACCAAGGTCAAAGTATGATTAAAAAAGAGCTAATCACGATTAGCAAGGGTCTAAAGTGCATATTAATTTTTCCCCTTAAGATATAAGGTGCACATCTCCAGTTGATCCGACGACAGCGTTCGATCCCGCCCATATCCAATGACGGTGCTTTCCCAAAGCACCCGAAGGTTAATTATGCCAAGTTTTCGATCGGATGATTAATTAAAAGATATTATTAGAACTAAGCTCAATGCATAATCATGATTAATGAGGGTATAATACATTGTTAATTCTCCCATTTTTGTCTTGCTAACTTTTGCATGTATCTAAAGGATCCAATAAGCGCGAGCATCCGTAATTTGATCTAATGGTGAGCGCATGGGAAGTTGATCAGTTTATAAGGGCATGTGGTTTAATGGAATTATTAAGGTTGTAATCATCGATTAACCTTGATAAACTAGGATTATATGAGGTTTAATGCATTAATTAATTATAAGACCATATTGATGATTATGAAGTGTTTGGCCTAAGTATTTTAATCAAATTGTTGCTAACCTAAGATTTACGACCTTAACGCTTGCCAACCTAATTGATTTTTCATGTGTTTATTATATCATTGTACTAACAACCATGCAGGTTCTGGGATGTCCACGATAGCATTTGAAGCAAACAAGATCTAATAGATAAGACATCTTAAGTGTTGATTAAGCCCTGATTAATTTTAAATAATCAAACTTAGGCTAAGATAACCTAGTCGTTGTATATTCTTCCTCTAGGCTAACCAATGTGTAGGTTGGGAATCTTGACGAGTGTGCACCTCCATGATCAAATATAACGACCAACATCCAGAAAGATGACCACTTTTTAACGGTATGTGTTTCAACTAACTCTTTTACAGGACCAAGGTGGTGGAATGATTACAATAAATTTCCCGTGAAGGATACTACCACCGCATTCTAAATACCACGTCAGACAGTGGTGCGACCCAACGACCAATGAGAGTACTATAAATGACTAGAATTTTGTTTTCTTGAGAAAAAGGAATTCCCCCACACTTGTTAAGCCATAACTCTCTCCTTTGGATCTTGAGAACTTACAAACATCTCAATTGAGTTTCCATAGCTAGGTACCTACATCTTTTTTCATAAAAGTCTAAATTCTTGATTTTCATTTTTTGGATCTTTTTCAATTTTCTTTGTAAATATAAATATTCTAAAATTCAACATCCTTATTCTTGATATTTTTCTACAACAACCTTTACAATACAAAAACTCCACCTTTACTGTCTATGCATTGAACTTAGTAGAGTAATATTTTCAAAATTTTGTGTTATCATAGTCTGCTTTACTAGCTCTAGACCAATGGTTTCCTTCCTAAATCATAAGCGCAACCACAAGAAATATAATAAATAATTTAGTAGTATCAAAAAGTTGAAAGTTCGTGATTAAAACTTATTAAGGGATCCATATGCATAATAACTAGACTACGAGGCATTATATAATGCAAATGGAGTTCATTTTAGTCATAAATAACCAATTAAAAATATTTTATCATTTTGATGAGTTATGAAATGAATCTCATTCATATTATAATGACATTTTAACAAATCATAATGGTATTATTTTAATAAATAGTTTAGGAGTCTCAAAAAGTTAAAAGTTCCAATCCATACTTTGTCCTATAGTCCAACCAATAACCAACAACTCAAATAATACATTCAACCATGAAGTCCATCTGATATCATCTTCTTCTACTTCAACATACAAAGTTTCTACTCACTTCATGAATCATAGTCTACTTTACCAAATCTAAACTATTAGTTTCCTCTAATGTATTGATTTATAAATAGATCCCTTGAAATATTTTGTAATCCTCTAGAACATTATTTTGAATTTGGTCCTTTATGATATGAACCTCCTTTGTCATCCATATAAATAATTAATAATTTATAAAAATCTTAAATAACCAACTACAGTAAATAATTCCACATAATATAATTTGTGAAATTAATACAAATTACTCCAATGTGTTCAATTTATAATTTAAAATGTTGAAGTAGGGCAACACCATACAATACTCCTTATTGGGAGGAAGTCACTCCTTACTATATCTCAACTTGAGATCCAAATACATACAATATTCTCTCTTCATCTCCCATGTGAGCCTCTTGCCCATATTATATAATACTCAACTACCTACCACTACCACTTATCTACACATGTGGGATAATTACATATAATATAATATTACAATATTAAATTCCTATCTTAGTTACCTAACATTCCATCCTCCTTACAAAATGTTTTGTCCTTGAAACATAAGAAGAGACTAAATAATATCATCTTTTGAGCCTTGATGTGAACTAGTACCGATCATGATCATCCATCCATCCTAATGAATTTTTGTTTGATGGTGATCTTTGTTGATGCCAATATGTTATTTTGTTATTTGAATATTTGAAAGTAATCCTTTTGTTCCATGCGTTGGAGGCATCTTTCTGCTAGCAATAAATATCACTCTTCTTCATCCATACTTGCTTCCACATACGATTAATAACATATCCAAAGTTTTGGCTTCTCTGAGTCCATGTATCTCCCTCATAGTTCTTCTATTGCTTTAAACCTTATCTCCATGATTGTTGCCTTTCAAGGTGGTGTAAATAGCAATATATCCTAGCCTTAGCCTAATGTTCTATTTTTTTAACTCTTCAATATATGATTCCTCTATCTTATGCTCTGTTTTTCATGCCTACGTATTCTAGTTTGTCCTTGGATTCTGATTTTGCTTCTCTCCTGATATTTGCTAATGTCTCCTCCTTAGACTTTGTTTTCTATTCTTTTGCTTCTTCTTTAATTTATTTCCTTGCAATAACTTTACGTTTTTCCCTTGTTCCTTGAGCTAAGAAATATCTTGAAGTGTTATCTTTATATATATATATATACCATAACTTCATAATTTTCTTTTGCACATTAATATTAACAATACCTAAGGTTTCCAACCAAGGATATTTAAGAACAACCCACTTCTTTCATCTCAATGACATGAAAATTTGCATGCAAAATGTACTTATCTATAAAAGGATTCAGATCTTCAAAAATTTGAAATGTCTCTTCTTGAAACTGTCCTTTGATATTCTTTGTTGAAACCTGTAAATTATTAGCCATGTCCCTGCTAATGAAGTTATGCTTACTACTGTGGTTTATGGAAACAATAACTTTTTTCTTTTAAATGCAATCATAAACCTATAAAATGGAATTTTGAAATTTAAAAATATATTTTTGAACACTGTTTAACTTACTTGAAATACAAGTTATGCTTCCTTCGGTCTGTACACTATCATCCTTCTCTTTTTCCTTTTGCCAATTTCTTGTAAATTAACTCTCTTAATTTCTTTTTGTTCCTTATGAGTCCTATTTAATTCATCTGCATAGCTTTTGAATGTATTATTTAGACTATATTTTCATCATTTTTCTCAAATTTTTATTTGTTTAAAAATGCTTGCTATGTTTCTTCTCAGGTCAATTGATAATTATGGGCACTAAGAAAACTATGAAACCAAGATTGAGCTTCTCATTCATAATATTGAATAAGTCATTAAACCCAAATATAATTAGTAGAATACATGAATTTGTATTACCTCCACAATTCTTTAGCAATGTCATCTCTTCTAGTGAATAATGGTAACTCCATGGCCTCGAATAAAAAAAATTTAAAACTTGGATTTTTCAAAATTGAAAATTCCTCAAGTCTCATCTAGTCCTTTCAATTAAACAATTAAAACTGTAGATTTTCTTCAAAATAAAATAGCTTGTAACTGATTTGCTTATCCTGACTAACATATATCTACACTCAACTAGCAACTATTAATTGACCTACAAACTTTTTTTTGGTTGATAATGACCTATGGACTATTTATTTCTTACACTTAGCCTAGTAGTTGTTCACAATCTGTAGACTATGTATCTCTTGTAACTAACAATGGCTTGCTCTATAGTTTGTTTTTTTATTTGTGCAAAACACTGCCCAACTCTGGGTTGGGTATTTTCGCACTTATATTAGCAACTAATAATGATAGACTATTTTTTTTATTGATAATAACCTACTTTGTGGATTGACTTTTTTTCTCCCCTTTACAGAACATTATCCAACTACGGACTAGGTATTTATGCATGCAGGCTAGCAACCGATAACGACCTCCTCAACAAACCTTTTTTATTGATATTGGCTTGCTCTACAAATTACTTTTTTTGCAAATGACTACCAATTATAAATGGGTTATTATCTACTTGCTTGCATCTAACTACACAATTGAAGTTGTGAAACTATTATAGTCTATGGAAACTATGTAGAGGCTATTTTTGAAGCTATTACTAACAATTATATGATACTCCTATGGAAATCCTAACAATGAACTAGACCCCAGAGTTTGATTTTCTAGTGGCTTAGGATAAATATTGCCAACCACAAAGGTTATTTAAGCGAGTATCGCTCCCTGATTACCTATATTATTTCTCTAAGGAATAATTGTTAAGAAACCAGCTATGGTTATACCTTTAAATGATAACTTTTTTTATAGTCTTACAAGGTAAAATTACTACTAATAGGGTGTGGGACCATTGATCCTTTTCACTGGCAACACACTCAAACTAGTTTCTCTCGGGTTCTTAGGATACTCAAACTGAGTTTTAAAGCAAATACTAGCCCGAGTACTTATCCTACTTAAATAGTTAGGACTTACACCCGAATCTGCAACAGGTTATTTGCTTAATGTAGGTGCTTATTAAGCACTGAAATTCATATTTGAATAATGAAAATATTATTAAAACTTTTGTAGTGGAACATAGCCTAGGAAGTGCTTGTAGTGAATATATATCTTCAAACTAACTAAAACTTCTATAACTAAACATGGCCTTATAAAGTGCTCTGATACCATTTGTTATGTATCTTTTTTATCATCTATAGAAAGAATTAACAATTTATAGCATTATTTAATAAATAGCTACAATAAATAATTTCACACAATATAATTTATGAAATCAATGCAAATTACTCCAATATGTTCAATTTATAATTTAAACTGTTGAGGTAAGAAAACATTGTAAAACGCTTCTTAATGGAAGAAAACCGCTCCTTACTATATATCAACTTGAGCAATATATATATATATATATATATATATATGAATTAATCCTAGCCCTCCATCACGTTTTTAATCTCAGTCATCCATCCACCTCAATCTATGCCACTTACCCAAATTTAATCTCCACCCTTCCTTATGTTCTAATCTCGACCACTCATTTTGTGTCATCGAAACCCTAACATGTTAAAGGGTAGATTATAAAAGTGGAGTCATTTTGATGAATCAAACCCTTGGAAAAGCTTTTGAGCCCCTTGATGAAGTTTAATCTTTTTGAATCTTAAGCTCCTTCTACCCTAGCCACCTCGTCGTCACTCTTGCCCTCCATAGTTGCCTTCATATCGCTTGCACTCATCGTTGCATAACCTGCACATAACCTATAGCCACCAGAATACCCCTAGGTGTTTTTGAAACCTTTATGGTGCATCTACCACCATCACATAACGCCCTGGTGGATCTGTTGTCACCACAAAATACCTCTAGGCATTTCTTACAGTATATATGCAATCCTACGATCCTCGACGTCGTTTGGGCGTCCTCACAACCATCATTGATAGAAGCAAGAATCTCAAGTGACAAGGTAAACGATTTTATTTGCATTTATTTTACATTCTTATGTTTTGTTTATAGTTTCATTTTGCAACATCTAGGGTTTAGTAATTTTTATTCTTTTGGGGGTCTCACGTAGTGGAGCCCTCGCAGGTATTACTGATCTCTGGTGTTGTTTGTTGTTTGTAGTTATAAGGATCATGTTTCTGGAAGCTGTTGAAGCTAGGGTGGCCCTTTTAGGAAACACAAGCCCACTCGCAACCTCGTTTGGATTGAAGACAAGCGCGAAGACACCAATATTCCTTTATTTCAAAATTTTCCTCCACGTCTTCATTTTCACATTTAATTCCTTTTGAATTTGATTTTGTATATCCTTCTTTGTTTTTTCTGACAATTGATCTTAGTGAACTATGGTGACCTTTACCATATGATGTTGATGTTATAGATATAATTTCTTTGCCTCTTTTCTTGGAGTGGAATATCCTTGATCAAATCCAACTTCTACTCCATTATGATTTTTTTGCTTATTTTTGAAAATTTTCTTATGATCAAAAATTTATATTTTTCATCACTTTGCAATCTCTTGTCTAGTGACATGGAAAATGTGACATCATAACACAATGTTTTCATAATTTGCTTGTTAATCCTATTCTCTTATTTCAAATTTAATCTTAATGAAGTGTAACAAAGGTTTTAAAATATCCATAGCCACACCTATCCAAATATTTAGCATATGCTTGTTAGTAATTGATCCCTTCTTGATGAACTTCCCTAAGGAAATTCTAATATTCTTTAAGACATCCTTATTGATGAGATGGTATAGTATTCTTAAAAGCCTAACCCATACTGAAAGGTTTTTAATAGTTTCTATCTTAGTAGAGAAGTTATCACTCTATGGTCTTGAATAAAAGGCATCTCCCTCCTAAACCATGGACCACAACCCATTATTTTATCCCTCATTTCTAAATTGAAAAATATGATGAGGAAAAAACCTTTAGGAAGAAAAGTCACCAAGTAGTTTGAATTCAATCCCCACTTCCTCTTAATCCAATATTGAATATTTGAAAACCTTGGCTAGTATCCTTGGAACTTACATATTAACCCTCTACTTTTAAGAACCATCCTTACTTATCACTTATAGTGTAACATCTACCCCCGAATCGAACTTGCCATATATTTGGTCTTCTTTTTATCTCTAACTTGGGTGCCTACTCTTCTAGCTAGGGCATCCTACCTTCCAATTAGGGCTTTCAAATATGGCTTTCCTTCCATGCTACCTAGTGAGGCTCCCTCCTAGCTTACACTCGATTATGGCATCCTTACTTCTAAGTAGGGATTCATTATATGATATTCCTTATCCTTACTTCTAAGTATAGATTCATTAAATGATATTCCTTTGATATCAAGCTTGTCCACATGAGAGTGCTTCATTATTTAAATTTCATTGAGTATTCAAGGTATGACTCTAAAGGCCAAAGGTGAGGCTCACTCCTTGGTTACACTTTCTTGCGACACCAGTTTGCTATAAAAAAAATATCTTTGTTTAATTTTTTTAATTGGTTGTAAATAGACCTCAAACATGTTTCATCATGACAACCTTACTATGATATTATTTTTAATTGGTTATATAAGATTAAAATGGATCTCACCCATATTACATCATGACAACCTTACCATGATATTATAACATATTAGTAATTATGCACATATCTCTTGGAAAGATTTGAACCTTGGTATCTTCTTTGAAAATCAACATATTTGTTTATACAATGAGTGGGCCTAATAATTAAGACTTTGGAACTCGAAATAGGAGATACAAAGTTCAAATTTGGTAAGGGGTGGGGTTGTATACTATGCTCTAAAAATCAAAATTTTCATGAATAAATTACATATATGGTAAACTACATTGTCCTATATGACCTATGGCCTCCTAAACATTAAAAACTTGCTTTACTTTATTTTTATCTACATTGCATTTATAAATTTTTTAAAAATATTTGTACATTTTATTATATTATAAAATAAAAATATACTTGATCTTTAAAACTTGCTCATAATTAAAAATATTTAGTCTTAAAGTACATAATATCGTCCTTGTGGGAACACCCCCACAGAATGTCGTCGGCATTTCATCTCGGTGACTTGAGTTTGAATCACAAGGATAGAGGCCCTTGTTGTTATGTCCTTGAGGAGTGTGGTCCCAGTTGTGCCACTTGTTGTACTTCACATTATTTAAAAAAATATATACATAATGTCCTTAAGAATATATATTTAATTTGTGCTATAAATATACATTTTTAATTACTTTGTAATTAATACAATAAAAGTTAATTTAATTTTAAGATAAAATAAAGCTTGAAATAAAGTATTTATAATAAAAACCTTATATTACTTTTTAATTTGTTATATAAGATTGAAATGAGTTTGATCTATATTACACTATCATTGTACAATAGTATTATAACAACTTGGTTATGATGAATATATATTTTTTATATTGAACATTGTTTACAAATATTTACAAATATCAGCGCTCGTTCGAGCAAACACAAGAAGAATCGACCTCACAACCACATGGATGATAATAACTAGGCAACTGCCATTACACCAAATGCCATTCGGCTTATGATGAATATATTGCTTGACAAAGTTTTAAATATGAATATTTTTCTTGAGGAATCTAACCAATTGAATTAATGTTATTTAATATAATTTTTTTAATACATTACCACTAATCAGTAGGATCATGACAACTTCGTTGTCATGAATGTATTGCTCGACAAGTTTTAAATATGGATCTTTTCCTCAAGGAATCTAACCAATTGAGTTAATGCCATTTAATATAAAAAAATTAATTGATTATATGGGATTGAAATAGGCTTACACATATTACATTGTGACCATACAATGGTATTACAACCTTTTCATGAATATTCATATATAGTGTTACAACATTTTCATGAATATATATATATATATATATTTTTTTTTTTTATATATATTTGGTTAGTATGAGAAACCCCTACAACCAATGCATAGGACTGGGCAGTCTCCTCCCAACCATGACCCTTGTAAAGTTGAGAGCTATGCTTATCAATAGGGAATTTAACACATAGCCACCACACACCCACCTCCTCACACACTCGTCCACGTCGCGGTTTGAACCTTAGACCTCTTGAAGAGCCAAAGCCCTAATCGTTGCACAGTTTGACTCATAGAGGAGGTGGTTACATCCATAGTCCATTATTACTACCAAGCAGGGTTCAAATTCTAGGGTTGCCCCCAATAACACCTATTCCACCTCATTGTTATTTAGCCTAGCGAGCGGAGGAACATCGGGTGCATAGGATTCGTATCATTGTCATGGAGTTGATGCACACTCAAAGGATTTAGGTCAAACTACTACCTTTGCAATAGGTATGCCTTAAAGGTTTGAACCTAGGTCTCTTCTTGGTAAGCGCTAGAACTTACCAATCCACCTAGCTTTAGGAACTTTAAAATTTAATGAGTTTACACGAGTTTTTATGAGGGGTCTCGGTTCCCTCATACTAAGTGGGGTTTGAACCTTGGACCTCTCAAAGAGAAGCCAAAACCCTTACCATTGCAGCAAGCTTGCAACTATGAATATTCATATATTACTCGATAAGATTCAAACCTTGTTTCCTTAAAAGTTGAAGAATTTATTTGATTGAACTCATGCCATTTAATAAAATGTTAAAGTTCATTTATGAGATTTGAACTTTGGTTTAAGATATGAAAATCTTACTCCAACCAATTGCTTTAAATCCAATAGACCTTATTTGAGACAATATTTTTAAATGTATTATATGGGGTTGAAACAAGTCCCTCACGTATTACATCATGATTACACAGTGGTATCATAATAGTTTGGGAATTATGCATGTGTTGTTTGGTAAGATTTGAACCTTGGTCATTTCCTTAAAAATTAATTTTGTTTATTTAAAAAACATTAAGGAATCTTTGTTTAAAAATCCTAGAAATTAATACCATTTGATTATAATATTATATATATTAATTAAAATAAATGATTAAAAATAATATTAACTTACAAATTTAAAAATACACTTTAGGTGCAAGGTTCAAATCGTGATGTGGGTGAGTGTGTGAGGAGGTGGGTGTGTGTTCATCAAAAAAATAAAATAAAAATACTCTTAATATAAATAAATATATAATCCCAATTAAAAATATATTATATAAAATATTCTAATTTAAAACCTATTTTCATAAAACAATTGTAAATTGAAAGCAACCAAAACCTTTATTTTATTTTTATTTTTTGTTTTGGTTAGTGTGAGAAACCCCTACGAGGACATCTCCATCCCACCATGACCTCTCATAAAGGGAAGAGCTAAGCTAAGCTAAGCTTACCAATAGGAGATTTAACACACATCCACACTCACACGCCACGGTTTGAATGAATGAAAGATTTTAATTACGTCCGCGAGACCCAAATATGGTCTATGGGACCTCAAATATGGAAGTACAATTACTCAAATCATATCATATGATCTTTAATATCTTTGAGAAGGTTGTTCCTTCTCCTGCCGATTTGTGTTAGCAATTCTCCAACTTTTTTTATTTTCTTGTCTTCAAATAAATCTGTAATAAACTCGTTCCCAAGTGTTTCTTTGTATTTGTCACGGATATCTGAAAAACTCTGGCATTTATAGATGAAGTGTTCCTCTCGTCTCTACCGCCCCCGTGCCGCATAGAGTACATATCCTTTCTTCCCATTGTTCTTTGGGCGTTGTCCATCTCCCCGTTTCACATCTAAGCCTATGAGAGCTAGTCCTTATCTCGAGCAATGAGTATTTTTTCCTTCCACTTGATTTCAGCGCCTATATACGCTTTTTTCCTTGTGGTCATACGTTGGGTTAAAATTTGCAATATAATATTGTCTTTTCCTCGCTTGCATTTTTCCACATTCCACTTCCGAACTTTTCATTCACATAATTTTTAATGTCTTTGTTGACATTTGGGCATTCATTTATGTTGATTTCCCAACGTTTCATCCATTTTCGATTTTGTTTCATCCACGTATTCTTTCGCCTATGTAACTCTTCGTCTCTAATCGCTCTAGGCCATCTATCATTTGTCATGTTTTCTGCTTTTTTCAAGTAACATAACAACTTGGTCATAGCAATTGCTTCTAAAGGGAACATTCCAGTTTCAACTAGAATAATTTCATAAGGGGTTGTGGCCTTAATTTTGAGAAAGTTTGTGATTAGATATTTTTGAATCCTTTCTATTTGTCTCCATTTTGCATTTGTTGTGCCACTAGCCCACACCTCGCAACCATACAACAGTAACCGGTGTAACAAGTAGGCCAAATAAGACCTTGGTGGTCTTCCACTCCCACAACTCGGCATTCCTACACCCGTTTTGAAGTGCATATAGTGCTCTCCACCCACTTTGAGTTCTTTTCATCCTACATGTATTCCAATTAAGTTTGTCATGAAAGTCTATGCCCAAGTATTTGTATTCTACTACTACATCAAGCGGTTCTCCCGCAAACCGAAATTTGAGTTGTTGCTTCTTCTTTTTGCTGAAAAAATCATAATTTTTGTTTTGCTCGTGTTCACCTCGCATCCCAACTTCTTTACAAAAGAGTTCTAGAGCTTGAAGGTGATCTTCTAGATCTTTGGCTGTTTTGGCCACAAGAATTACATCATCTCGCATACATGAGGAGTTTTACCACATATTTGGCTAAATGCACACCCTCTCCCCCAAATTTGTTTATCCATTCTTCTAACTTGTCAATGTACAACCCAAATAAGGTCGGAGATAGAGGGCAACCTTGTTTGACACCTATGTCACTACCAAAACATTCGGATAACCCTTCCCGTGTTCTGATTCTAGCTTTTACATGCTCATATAGTCTGTGAACTCGCTGCCCCGTAGTGAATTGGAACCTCTAGTTCTTCCATTCTCGCTCCATAATTTTTTCCTTGGCACTGTGTCAAATGCCTTTTTGAAGTCTACAAAACAACAAAAAGCCTCCTCTTTTTCTCCCATATTTTTTCCACTATGTGTCTGAGCGTGATACAATGATCAATAGTTGAGTGTTTGGGCCTAAAACCCGCTTGCCCCTTTGCTCTCTTTCCCTTTTCTTCTCGCCCATATGCCGATCCTCCGCTCTATCATACTCCCAAACAACTTTGCAAAGAGAGGGTTGATCATGATAGTTCGATAGTTTGAGGGATTATTTACATCTCCACTTTTAAACAAAGGAATGGTCAAGCTAGTTGTCCACTCTACAGGGAAGCCATTTTGTATGACCTCATTGAAAATTTCTTTGATTTGCGGTGCCAAGATATCTACCCCCCATTTTATATGCTCTCGCTTGAAGATTGTTTATGTCACGGGCTTTTCCAGCTTGCTAACTTTTTTATCCCTTGAATAATGTCTTCAATTGTGAAAAGTTCTTTCTTGACAATGATAGTAGGTGGTGTCTCCCGCTGGTTACTACGCTCGATACAGCTTGTTTTGAATACTCCAACCACCGATTAACTCGTTATGTTATTTTCAGTTTGCATCCTTTTCACGCTTAGTTCCTTCCAAAATTTCTTTGGTTCATGCTTCCCTAAATAAATCAATTCTTCCCTCCTTGTTTTAGTGTATTCTTCTTTTTTTGCCCTTACCAGCTTCTCATATGCTTTTTTGTTTGCTCTTGTTTTACCCGTTGGTTCCTTTAGTAATCTTCGCATTTTTTTGCAATCTTCATCGAACCATGGGTTGGTTGGGAAGCTATTCCTTTCTTTCTTTTTAGGTTTAGCTCTCTTGCATTTTTTTAGAGCTTCTTGAATAACTTGCATTAACCATTCACTCTTACTGTAATCTCTACTACTGTGATGTAGTTCTTCCCTTTCCTGTAACTTATTATTTAATACTGCTCTAAAATTTTGCCGATTTTCATCTGTTAAGAGAATGTTTCCCTTGTGAGGATATTTATTTTGATTGCCTTGCAAGCTTGCAAGTTTTTTTCCCTTGGTTTGTCTCCATGCATTCGAAGTTTCATAACAATTGGGTTGTGATCTGACTTAAGTTCCACCGGAGAATCTTCCACTTCTAGCTCCTCTATTTTTGGTATGTAATTCTGTGAGCATATTACATAGTCTATTACACTTTGTCCCTTATATGTTTTGCATGTATACTTTCCTGAATTTTTCCATTTGTTCATCCCATTGCAAATAATCAAATTGTATATGCCGCAAAGACCTAACAACTCTTCTCCATATTGCGTGATAGCCCCATGCTCATCTTCTCAAGTCCCGGTCCACTGTTGATTTTCCTCTTCCGGCATCCAAAGAGGATTAATCTCAATATATTCGTTACCTTCTAGAATGTTAGCTTGCTTATTTGCTGTCCTTGCATTGAAATCTCCAATTAATATAATATCTCCCAACTTATTGTATATTGAAATGTCTCTTTTTAGGGAGGAGTATGGGTCTTCTCTGTTAAGGTCATGTTTCTTATAGAATTTAGAATTCTTGGGAGCAAAATAACATGCCGCTATGCTAATAACCGACTTATTTTCTAGGATCTTTATCCAAATGTACTGTTTGTTTTCATCTTGTTTTTCAATTTTAATGACCCTATCCCATTCCTCTTTTATTAAAACCATAATACCCCCATGCCCTTTGCCATTTTCTCGTCGCTTTATTCCATACTCGCTATTTTTTTGTATCCCACAAATTCTGGAGTCCTACATCCATCGTGTTCATGTGTTTCTGTCAATATGATTATATCTTTGTCTCTAGCAATGGGCCCTAACCCGGGTCCTCTTCTCCAAGGGAAACCTCTACAGTTCCAACTTACCATTGTAAGATGTTCCCGGACGGGCCATACTCCCTATTTATTTTGGATTTGTTTAGATGTGATGTATGCCTTTCCATTTCTTAAATATGCCTGTTTCCCTTCATTCCTTGCCGCCCTCACCTTTTCCCATTCCTTATTTCTTTCTTCCTGCTGTAAAAATGTTAGGTCATCATCTAAATAAAATTGTGACCCTCTCAAGGATGCCTCTGCTTTCTAAGTAACCTTATTTTATCCTCGTAGCTCATCAATGTGACCCGAATATGTCTATCTCTCGCCTCCTTCTCTCACTCGCCAATTCTCGCTTACTTTTTTTATCCGACCCTTCCATTGTAACCGATCTCGACAAGAAGTTCCCGGTTAAACGATTTGTGTCTTCCCCGTCCCCATAATCTTTCAACCCTTTGATGATTATATTTGTTAACTTCTCATGTCTTTCTTTCTCTTCTGTTATTTGAATTTTTACTTGCTTCTCTATCAACTCTTTTTGTTGATTGACTGGTTCTTTTACTACTTGAGACCATGTCTTTGTCTTTGCTAATTCATTTCGTAGCTCATTTTCTCTTGTTTCAATGTTTTGGAGTGTTTTCTTTACCTCTTTTATTTGATTTGCATTTGTTTTTTCCACCTCTATTGCATCATTGATTGGGGGATGGATGGCTTGTTTGAGGACATGCCATTCACGTTGACCCATGTTTGCTAGGTTTTGTAGCTTTGACACTTGCTCCTTGAGCCGGTTGTTTTCTTTTTCCAGCCTTCGAATGGTGTTTATAACCTCATCTGATTTAGTTTCTCTTAATTTCTCCCTCCTTTCCATGCTTTCAAGTTTCTCTTTCATCTTCATTAGCTCTTGCACACAAAGTCTTGGTGCAAACCTTGGACTTCCAAAGAAGAGTCAAACTGTGAAATGTATTTTTAATTTGTTATTTGGGATTGAAATTGGAATAGGCCCACTCCTACTACATTATCATCACATAGTGGTATTACGACGGTTTGGATATGATCCATGTATTACTGGATAAAATTCAAATCTATATCTTCTCTTTAAAGGTTGAAGAATCTAATTAGTTGAGTTAATACCATCTAATTTAAAATTTAGGATAAAGCATAGGTTTTTGAAAGGGACTCTGTCCCTTGTACAGTGGTTTGAACTTGGATCTCTTGTATGAGAATCCAAAAACATACCACTACGGTATCCCAATAAGAACTTTAAATTTTTTTAAGGGTAAAGCAAAGGTTTGAAAAGGTTCGTATGTATAAACTTGATTCTACTAGATGAAAACCCAAATACATACAACTATGGTATCTCGTGAGAGGCTTAATTTTTTAAGGTAAAACACACGTTTTGAAAAAGTTCAAATCCCTTTATTAAAGCTTGAACTTGTCTTAAATGAAAACCAAAAAGCATATCCAAATATCTCTCTAACCTAGTAAAACCTTTATTTTAATTTACAACCAAATAAAAAAAACATTAATTGTTTTACTTAACCTCTCCTCAAATCCAATCCTATAAACATTGGAGGCTTTGTAAAAGCAACTTAAAATGTTGATTACCTTATGAAGATGACATACCATTCAATAAAACAAAGCATAATTACAAACATTATCTAAATTCATTATTTTGAACAAAACAACACTCGCTGAAGATGACATACCATTCAATAAAACAAAGCATAATTACAAACATGATCTAAATTCATTATTTTGAACAAAACAAAACTCATTCTTTTTGTTGGAGTTATTTTTTAAAATTTTTAAGAGATTGAAAAGGAGCACCACTCATATAATTACTACAAGGTGGTTTTATAAAAGAATGATTATTTAAGGTTGTAAATCTATAATAAAATTTAAATCTCAATCTTTTTTTTTTTTTTAAATTGAAAAATTTATTTAATAAAACTAATAACTTAAAATTTATTATTAAAATTTATTTGGTTTCTATATAAAAAAAAAAATTATAACCACTATTTTTCACTAAACACACAAAAATACAAGATCACCCTACTTCTTCACTAAAGGAATAATGCAACAAAAATTAGTTGAAAGAGACCAACTAACCCATAATACCATTTTTTTTAATCCACTTGTTTCATTTCCATTAATACTCATACATTATTACCATATAAATCTTCGAATACCATCCATAACTTTTTTTTTTAATTAATACTCATACATTATTACCATATAAATCTTCGAATTTTTTTTTTTTTTTTGTTTACAAAGCTTTTTCGTAAACATTGCTAGTGAAACCATCCATAATATTTTATATATATATATATATATATTTTATTTATTTGATTTGGTTAATGTGAGAAACCTCTACAACCAACACACAGGGTTGAGTAGTCTCCTCCCAACCATAACCTCTCTAAATCCGAGAGCTATGCTAATCAATAGGAAATTTAACACACAACCACCACACGCCCACCCCCTCACACACTCGTCCATGCTGCAATTTGAACCTTGAACCTTTAAGAAAAACCAAAACTAATAAATATTTTAGATTATATTCTTCTAATTAATGTTATAAAATTGAATTAGTTATTTTCTTTATTAGATTATTAAATTATATTCTTCTAATTAATGGTATAAAATTGAACTAGTTCTTATCTTTATTAGATTATTAAATTAATATTAATAGTATTATATTAAAATTATAAAACTTAGCACTGGGTGCAGGGCAACGGTTTAGACTTTGGCTCTTCTTCAAAAGGTCCAAGGTTCAAACTGTGGCATGGGTGAGTGTGTGATGGGGTGGGTGTGTCTCCTGGTGAAGCTGTTGTAACAGGCTGAGGGATTCCTGGTCAAAACCCTTCTATTTTAAAATAAAAAAAAAAAAAATTTAATTATAAAACTTAAAATTTGATTATATTATATATTATTTACATGAATAATCTCATTTTTATAATAATATAATATCCCTAACAAAATTTAAAACAAAATCTTAAAATGAATATTCTAATTATATATAATAACATTATTTTTTCTCCAGTAAATACTTCTTATACATATACCTATCCGCGATAAGTCACATCACCCATAATAATAATAATATTATTTTACAAGCTCACTCCCCTCCCTCAAAATGACTTGCCTTGTATGTCGGTCGCTGGACAACCACCACGTCTGACCAAGATCAAACTCCGAGAAGCAATGCTGTGTAATTGGCAATTCCATCCGAGAAGTGTAAAAGTAAAACCCCAACAGTAATCTGGGGAAAGAAAACAAATAAAAAAGAGGTAAAACAAATTTAAAAAACTCAAATATAATATTTCATCGTATCGTCGACTACGGAACCACTTGATAAAGAAAAAAGAGGTAAAACAAATTTAAAAAACTGAAATATAATATTTCATCGTATCGTCGACTACGGAACCACTTGCTCGTACCGAAACCTCTGACCAGAGATCAAACTCCGAGAAGCAATGCTGTGTAATTGGCAATTCCATCCGAGAAGGGTAAAAGTAAAACCCCAACAGTAATTCCGCGAAAAGAAGAAAACAAAGAAAAAAACAGGTAAAACAAATTAAAAAAACTGGAATATAATATCTCATCGTATCGTCGACTACGGAACCACTTGCTCGTACCGAAACCAGTTCCGAGCACGGAAAGTCCTCCCGCGCAAATGTGAAAGCGGTTCACGATATGACTGCCTAGAAAGAGACGCACCCGCCATAATGTGAATGCGAACAGGACTCCTCATGAGGAGCTCTTCTCTAAGGTGCTGAGGGCAGCCCGCCAGGTGTCGTCTTTGGAGCGGTACAGGCGCCGGGGTCCAGCCAATCGGCAGCTGCCACATCAGGGTTGCTGTGCAGGTTTCCGACGCACGTTCTTGTTCTGTACCCTTGATACGCGGGCGTGCGCGTATTTTTTTTTTCACCCTTTACCCTATTTTTCATTTCGAGCGCTCTCGCTCTCTTTTTTTACTCTCTCCTTGCGGTGTCGTTGCCGGATCCAGGGTTTATTGCCCTGCAATTCACTCGTGCGTTCAAAATTTTACCCGCGTTCGAATCCCGCCGACCCCTGGACTTACCTTGGAACTAGGATCGCGTGGCGTGCCGCTGAATTTTTTTGCGTCCGTTTTATTCGGTGAAGATTGGAGGGATTTCTCGACGAAACCACGCTTGGAAAGTATCAAGGTTTTAATTCGTATTTCATGTTCTGCGTGAAGATTGGAGGGATTTCTCGACGAAACCACCGGGTTTGGTAAGTATCAAGGTTTTAATTCGTATTTCATGTTCTGCGTGCGATTTGAAGGCATTTTAGGTTTCGTTTGCTTTTGTACGGGACTTCGATGTTGAATTCCAACAACTGGGGAAACCCCTAAACTAGCTAGCGACAACTTTAGATTATTAAGTGAATTTCAGCGACTGTCCATAGCAGCGGTAAATTATTGTTCGTATTACAATGCACAATTTTATTTATTTATTTATTTTTGCCTTTTGAGTAGTTTTTTTTAATCATAATTTATCAATTGAAAATTTAATACATAACCATCTCCTACCTTCTTACACACTTGTCTATACATTTACAAATATTTTAGATCATATTCTTTTGCAAAATGAAAATAGTTCTTATCTTTATTAAATTAATATTAATAATATTATATTATGATTATAAGCTAACTTAAAATTTGATTATATTATATTATATATATATATATAAATTTTTTTTTTAAAGCGAAAAACCTCTTGTGGGGCCGCTTTGGTTTGAAAGACCACGAATAGGGGGTTCTACACCGTCAAAGTCACCCGGGAGTCGCCTTTGCCCGCACCAACACGGGAGTCGCCCTTTGTCCGCACAAACATTATCAATTGGATTTTGAGTACCCAATTCAACTTTTTGGTAGGATGGAGATTTGAACTTTGACCTCCCTTGAAGGATTGCCCTCTCCTCTCCAACTCACCTACATTATATTATATATATTATGTTTACATAAATAATTTTATTTTATTATAATATAACCATATAATAATATATATCCTTTAACAAAAATTTAAAACAAATTAATTAAAATAAATATTTTAATTATATAATATTCCATAAGCTCACTTTCCTCAAATTGACTTGCCTTGTATGCCCGTCGCTATACAACCATCATGTCTGACCAGAGATCAATGCAACATCGAAATAGTTCTTTATCTTTATTAGATTATTAAATTAATATTAATAATATTACATCATAATTATAAGATAATTTAAAATTTTAATTATATTATATATATTGTGTTTACATAAAAAAACTTATTTTATTATAATATAACTATATAATAATATATATTCTTTAACAAAAATTTAAAACGAATTAATTAAAATAAATATTTTAATTATATAATATTTTATGAGCTCACTTCCCTCAAATTGACTTGCCCTTGTATGTCGGTGGCTATACAACCACCACGTCTGACCAGAGATCAAACTCCGAGAAGCAATGTTGTGTAATTGACAATTCCGTCCGAGAAGGGTAAAAAGTAAAACCCCAATTGTAATTCCGGGAAAAGGAGAAACAACCAAAAAAAAATTGGTAAAAGAAATTTATAAAACTGGAATATAATATTTCATCGTATCGTCGACTACGGAACCACTTGTTTGTACCGAAACCTGTTCCGAGCACGCAAGATCCTCTCGCGCAAATGTGAAAGCGGTTCGCGACGTTATCTGCCCCTAAAGAGACGCACCCGCCCCGATGTGAATGCGAACATGATTCCGCATGAGGAGCTATTCTCTAAGATGCTGAGGGCAGCCCACCAGGTGTCGCACTCGGAGTGGTACAGGCACCGGGGTCCAGCCAATGGGCAGCTGCCACGTCAGGGTTGCTGTGCGGGTTTCCGACGCACGTTCTTATTCTGTACCCCTCGATACGCGGGCGTGCGCGTATTTTTTTCACTCTTTACCCTATTTTTCATTTCGAGCGCTCTCGCTCTCTTTTGTTTACACTCTCCTTGCGGCGTCGTTGCCCGATCCAGGGTTTACTGCCCTGCAATTCACTCGTGTGTTCAAAATTTTCCCCGCTTTCGATTCCCGCTGAGCCCCGGACTTACCTTGGAGCTAGGATCGCGTGGCGTGCCGCTGATTTTTTTTGCGTCTGTTTTATTCGGTGAAGATCGGAGGGATTTCTCAACGAAACCACCGAGCTTGGTAAGTATCAAGGTTTTAATTCGTATTTCATGTTCTGCGTGAGATTTGAAGGTTTCGGTTGCTTTTGTACGGGACTTCGATGTTGAATTCCAACAACTGCGGAAACCCCTAAACTAGCTAGCGACAACTTTAGATTATTAAGGAAGTGAATTTCACCGAGTGTCCATAGCAGGCGGTAAATTATTGTTCGTATTTCATGGTCTGTGCACAATTTTATTTATTTATTTATTTTTTGCATTGTAGGTTTTGGTGGCGTTTGTGCTTTATTTTTAAAAGGAATTTTGGTAACTACATTGCATCCTATGGGAAATTTACAACACAATGATACCCCTGAGGATGGGCGTGGAACTCAAGCCCGATAAGTTTGGAACTGAAAAGCATTCGTTTGCCGTGAAGTTGTATACAACCAATCACATTGTGAAAGTCGAAACTGATGAGTTTTTCATCCAACTTGAGATTTTTTATGGATGTGAATTTCAGTAGCTACAAGGTGAATTTCAGCTGGTATTCATGGTGGGTGGTAAATGTTAATTTGTATTTCATGGTCTTGACATGATTTTGGTGCATTTTGTTTTTTGGAGGCATCTATATGGGGTTTTTAAAAAGAATTGTGGGAAGCTTTAAATTGACGAGTTTTCCTTCAACTTTAGATTATTAGCAAGGTGAATTTCAGTTATAGATATCTACACTACATATCTCTATTCAACGCATAATACTAAGGTGAATTTCTAGCCGAGGGAAGTTAATGTAAGCTCTCAAACAACTTTAGGTTCTTAACGAGGTGAATTTCAGGGTGTGTTCATGTTGGACAGTACATTTTAGTTTGGATTTCATGGTCTGTGTATGATATTGGTGCATTTTAGGTTTTGGTGGAGTTTGTGTTGGATTTTTAAAAGGAATTGTAGGAACCTTTAAACTGATAAGTTTTCCTCCAACTTTAGATTTTTTGCGAGGTGAATTTGAGTAACGAGCGTAGTGAGGTTAGTTAAGCTCTTGGACAGCTGTAAGTTTTTAACGAGGTGAATTTCATGCTGGGCGTTAAATTTTAATTTCTATTTCATGGTCTATGCATGATTTTAGTGCATTTTAGGTTTTGGTGGCATCAGTAGGGGATTTTGATAGAGAATTGTGGGAAGCTCTAAACTGATGAGTTCTCTTCCAACTTTAGAATTTTAAGAAGTTGAATTTCAGCAACGAGCTCAATGAAGTTGATGTTAACCATAACCTTTGTGAACTCCTCCTGCTTTCACTTGTAGAATGTTTGTTTTTTAAATCTATATAGTGTCCTTTGTTTGGAACAGGGAGCATGAGGTATTGCAAGCCAATTGGGCTTTTGTTGTTGTTTTATTGGTTGAAGAAATGACAGTAGTTAAATTTAGTCTTTCAAATTCCCAGATAAATGAGTGGAAAATACATAGTCACAAAAATCCTCCATAGAAGATTTCTTGTACCTCCCTGTTATGCTTCCTCATAATCTCTAGTCAGGCATTTTTGTTATTGATTCTTAAGATCTCCCTTCTTGTTCCTGTGACAATCCTACGTCTTGCAAATGCATAGTTTGCTAAATGCTATCTTATAAATGCCTTTTAGCTTTGCCTTTGCAGTTTTATAATTGTTGCAAAGTCGATTTTTATGTAGGAACTAAGTTTCAGATGCAATGGCCAGGATCAGAAGGCTCAAAACTGCCATGTTATCAATGGAATAACTAAAATTCTACATGCAAGTACAAAAGTTGAGCTGAGAATGTGTATCTCATGCCTAAGTCTGCTGCTCTATAAATAAATCACATATTGAGGCCTTTATGCACATCAATATTAAAGGAGAATTCATTACGATTGATTGTCCTAGAGACTCGTCGGTTTCTGCCTGGTCTTGTGCATAATCATGCACATTTTGCTGGTGCGAGTATAGGCCAGGTGGCCATATTAAATTTGTCTGCACAATGGGCTTCGGTGTTTCAGCAGAAATATGATCAGTATGTTTGTAATTACTTTGTCTCGTGGATTTTCTCTTTGCTGTTGAGTTGTGCCTTCTTAGCAAGTTTAATGGTTTTTGCTGGTTGAAGGTTTTGCTGGTTGAAGGTTTTGCTTAGTTTTTGAAATATATGCATGTGGCTGCATGCTGAGGAAATTAGAAAGTTTTCTGACCTCCATTGATGGTAGAGACTTCTTAAGGTCTGTTTACTATAATGCTTCCCACAGATGGCAATGGTTTTAAAAGGAGGCCTATGAGATTGGGAGCAGATGTCATTGTGTTCTCAAGATGTTGAGGAACAGATTGAAAGAGGTTGAATTTTCCAACCAACATATTAGCATTAATTTGTATACAAGATGATCTCTCTATATGTTCTAATGATCATAGATGATCCTTAAGTTTCCGACCAATATATTAGCATTAACTTGTATGCAAGATGATCTCTCTATATGTTATAGGAGCGTGGTGTACAAACCTGACCCCTGAACCTTGGACCTCCTATTTGGAGTTCAAGTCTTTATTATTACTTTACTTTCAAATTAAAGCCAGAGTGTGAGTTATTTTTATATTAATGCTAAAACTAAAATTAAGAAGAATGCTACTGGATGGTACGGACTTGTCATTAATTATCTAATTGTCTCACATTATATAGTCTGCTAAAAGCATTCTTTCTAAGAATGTTGTTTGAAGATGTGCCTGTGCCCCTTTGGGTGTATTTGTAAGTCTAACATTGCAGATGTCTAGCGAAGATAATGCATATTTCAGGGATTGTGATATTTCAAGCCTTAGTTCTAGATTGTGACCATTGCTGTGCTTGGAACTCTTTGGTTAGCTGGTCATCATATCATTAACAGTAACCTTCTTGCAAAATTTCCCTGCAATTTTAAATCCAGAGAGTATTGTGCTGAGTTTTGCAATGTCTTGCTGAGATACAAGTTGCTTTCTTTGCCTAGTGTAAGCCGAGTCATATTCATTGTTCTATGCTCTAAATGGAGACACATTTGTAGAAACTAATGAAGCTACAAGCTTCCCAAGATGGGGCTAGAGACAAAGCATATATATATATATATAACCTTCTTCTTGAGAAATTTTCGTGCAATTTAAAATCCGCAGTGTTGTGGAGTTTTGCAAAGTCTTGCTGAGTTACAAGTTGCTTTTTTTGCCTAGTGTAAGCTGAGTCATTTTCATTGTTCTATGCTCTAAATGGAGACACATTTGTAGAAACTAATGAAGCTACAAGCTTCCCAAGATGGGGCTAGAGACAAAGTATTTTTTCTCTTGATCTGGATTTTAGGAAGAATCTGGTGGACAACACTCCAAATTCTTCAATCAGATTAACATTCTTAAAGAATTAGTAAAATTAAATAAGAAGCATAGGATGTAGGCCTACAAATTGGCACATGAACAACAATCTATGCATAAATGCAAGAACGTATGGGCTACGTCGGTTAATAGATATTTTCAGATGTGTCCTAGATATTTGTCGTAAGTGTTGTCAAAACATAGTATTGTCTTGTAATAAATCTTATGTGATGTGTTATGGGGTATTATAATGCTCTTGTATACGGGTAGTTCGATGGTAGTTGGGCAGTTGCCAACTGCCTATCGGTTCTGGCGATACCCATATATTTACATCTACCTTGATTGAGGTCTGTCATTGGAAACTTTAATGTAGGAATATAAGGATGGAGGTATGCTCGTGGTCTACATTTGTTGCCTGTGTGGTTTGTGTTGTATGCTTGACTAGACCATGATGTATTGTAGTTGATTGGAATGTGAATGATACATGCTATCTACTTATATGTATCTATAAGTAATTACCATTACACATTTATTTATAATATTTAATATAATGGAATAATGTTATAGTGTTTTACCATTGCCTATATGTTGGGTTGAAGTTGGTGACATGGGCTTGTGACAAGCATCTTCCCAAGGAAGATAAAACAACAACGATGACAATGGGAAGATTAGTGTGGTTGGTGAGAGTAGTAGTCCAAGCAAGCCTTTGACCTCGTGGGAGAAGAGAAGATGGGTTCTTGAAATTGAAAGTGATGCAGACTTCTCTATTGACATTGATAAAGGGTCAAGGGGCAATGAAGGAATGCATACCATTGTCGATGAAGGGCCAAGGGGCATTGAAGGATGAAGGGGCAATGGGCCAAGGGGCAATGAAGGAATTCATAACATATGTAAGGCACGATGACATTCATGACAATGCACAACATCATGAAGAGCTAAGTCACAATAAGTTTTCCAATAGAGAACTAATGGTGATTGAATCAACTTTTGCATCATATGGTACAAGCAATGGTGGTTTGACATTGGAATAGCTATAGGTTATTGTGTTTGATGCTAACTGGATAGAAGTTTGACATCAGAGGAAATGCAGGTTGGTGTATGCGATAGTGTGTGTGAGGGAGGTTTGTCATTGGAGCAATTGCAGGTTTGCTTTTTGATCGTGAGCAAGATAGGATTATGACATTGAAGCACCTATAGGTTGGCATGTTTGATAGTGGATGGGATAGGAATCTGACATGAGAGTAATTGTAGTGTGGTGAGTTCAATGGAGCACATGATGAGAATTTGACATGAGAGCATTTATTGCCTAGCTATATCAATTGGTCACAATGAAGACCAATATTGGTGAGACATATAAGTGTCCCATGTTTCATGGTGGTGAAGCAAAAGATGTAGTCAAACATTGTAAAATTTGCATTATGATATGGAAGTCCAATTGCTAGTAGAATAGAGCAAATTGGAGGAGGCTATTCCTTACAACATTGTGTGGAACCATAGTAGACTTGTACATGGAATTGCTAGAGGGGAAATACCAAACATAAAGGAGTTGTAGGAAGCCTTGGTGAAGGAATTCAAGTTTTTTCATAATGACATTGAGGTCATTGTAAAAATCCATAGAATAAAGTAACACGAATAAGAGTTCGTTTGGTCGTACAACTGGAGGTTACATGGGTTGGTCAACCATTTGGAGGAGTAATCAGACGCATTGAAGAAGAGGTGGTTTGTGGTGGGCCTTCTTCTTATGTATAGGAAGACCAAGGTGGTTCCTTTGATGCCATACCAAGAGGCCATTGAGTGGACCTTGAACTAGAAAGTGATGAGAGGTTGTCATTTAGAGGTTGGGGTCAGGGAGTTAGTAATGAGAGTGATTTTGAATCGACTCTGAATACAAGAGCGACAACTTTAAGAATGAATAGTAGGACCAACATGCCGTCCAAATGATAAACTTCAAAGTTCTCATTTATAGGGATGCCTCTTGTGGAATGAATTCTGGCTAGGGAGTGGACATCGTTTGCAAAGTAGTGAATGTTGGTTACAACATTAAGGACATTGTTTGGAAGAAGGCAAAGGTGCAAAATGTCACTTAAGAAGAGAGAATTGGGATTGTTAGTCATCGACCATTACTTTGCCATTGGCTACCTTCTTGTTGTTAGCTAACTTTTGGATGATGAGTGTGCCAAGTTGGCGTTGATTGTTTGAAGGGTTGACTCATATTTGACAGTTGGAGTAGTTGACAACCCCTCTACTATCAACAAGGTTGATAAGGCCTTGGTCGATGACCCCTTTGTTGTTTGTAGTGCCATTTGGTTTATGGCTAATAAAACCTTTTTTTTGTTAGTAGTGCCAACTCGGCTGACCTAGTTGACCTAGTTGATAGGGCCGATTGGGATGATCCAACCGATGAGAGAATGACTAAGCGACCAAACAACAAGTTGATACAGGCTATGTTGGTCGATGGGTGAATGATACAATGGTCAACTTTTGAGTTGAAAGGGGCTTTGCTAATTGACAAGCCAATGGTAGATTGCTCAATTAATGAGTTAACTAGTGTTTTGTTGATTCATGAGCCATTGGTTGCTTGGTTGATTGACGAGTTGTAAGAGGTAGTGCCAACTAGGGTGTAGATAGAGGCAATGCCATCGACGCACCAACATATTGATGGGTTGCTGACTGGATTGTCTCTAGGTGCCACTAAGGCACTAGTTGATAGAGCAATTGGCGACAGGGGTGTTGTGTTGGACCTTGTTGATGGTTGTAGGGCCTTTGCTACACAACAAGTCGATTGTGCACTTTGTGGCACACATTGGCTGAACTAAGCCATTTATGTCACATGCCGTTTAAGTTGTGCCATCTCAACAACTTTTGACGAGGTTGTGGTCCACAACAATGTTAATAGATCATCTGTCATTCACAAACCTTACAACCCTATTGTATGGAGATTGGCTGTCACACAATATCGTTTGGAATTTGGTTGTCACATAATTTGTCATCCAAAAGTGTGTTGTCTTGGAGTGTATTGCCAGAGAATGTGTGCCCTTGACTTGCAACATACGTGGTGACAAGTGTTGCTCATTGAACTTGCGACGCAACGAGTTGTACAAAGTTGAGCAAGTGATTCGAGAACAAAGTTGTGTTATTAGAGAATTATAGATTCCATTTTTGAGGATGTATGAAATAACAAGAAGCCAAAAGAGCATGACAAGTGTTAAAGTAGTAGATTAATGCCTTGACCCTAGTTGATTGATTTGTTGGTCTGTCGATGGGGATGTCGACAAGTCTAAAGAAGGGGGTAGATGTAGGTGGATGAGTTGGCAAACATAAATATCATGTTTGCATGAGTGCAAACCTATGCGCCGAGTTGGTTATACGTTAGTTTTGTGTAAATAGAATTTGTTGCAAGTGTTGTTATCACAAAATATTGTTGCTTGTGTGTATGTGGTGACTTCGGTATAGGGTGTCAAATTCTTTGGTCCTCACCACATGCCCCAAACTCCATAGGCATGTTTGTAATAAATATCATCTAATATGTTTGGGGTATTTTAACCTTTCATGTATAATGGGTAGATTGGTGGTAGTTGGGCACAACCATTTACCAGTTCCTATGATACCTACATGTATGCATCTACCTTGGTCAAGGTGATGTTGGCCATAGGGGTATGAGGGTGGAGGTGTGTTTGTTGTCTGTGTTTTTTGCTTGCGTGATCTATGTGTTGTATGCTCGACTAGACCACGATTTATTGCTGTTGATTGGAATGTGAAGGATACGTGCTGTTTTCTCATATTTACCTGTAAGTTTTTCCCATTGGGCATCTTAATTTATATATAATGGAACTATGGTATAGTGTGTTTCATCCCATTTTTTTGTGTGGGAGTTCTACATAGGACTGTCCATTCACATGAAGAAAAATATATGACCAATAAGGACTGAATCAACAATTAATTACTTAATAGTTAATAGTTTGTTACAATATAGTGTATCTAAGAGAACTTAGAAGAGATGTAAATATCTTACAATCTGTCTCCAACATTGATGTCGCCATATTTATGCAAGCTATGTAGAACAGGAAATGGAGAGTCTCTGGTAGAATATAAAACAACTTATCTTTCCTTGGATACTGAAGGGTTTGAACCACATTTAATCTTTTGGTACTAAGTTGGGTTTATGAGTTGGTGCTAGTGCTGAAACCTGACATTGTGTAGGAAATTAAAATTGAAAATATAGTACTGTCCATGAATGACCAAAATGGGTCAATCAGATTTGAGAGAAGGGTGTTACAATAGAATATGGTAAGTTTGGGATAATTCTTTGAATAAAATTGACTACACACCAAATAAATAAAACTAGCTAAACCATAAGGGGTCCTCGAAGGGTTAAACTTGGAAACATGTAGGTGACAACTAGTCTTATTAATCATCAATTGCTGAAGAAAGAATGGAAGACTCAATGCGCTTATCCTCGACCTTGTCAAAAAGACTAATGTAAGGTCTGATTATATCCATCCAAGAATGCCCAGGGCTAAGAAACCAGTAAGTGTAGTCCATGAGAGGTGCATGGCACTCCCCAAGACTTCTCTCCTAGCATCCAAGACTGAGGAGCTGCAAATGGAAAGGAAGCTGGTGATTCAAGTCCACCCGTGGAGGGTTCAAGAGATCTCTCGAGGTGAATCAGTGTCTCCTCGTCTCAAACAAGAGTGAGAGTGGTGGGGTTCTGTGGTAGTAGTATGTAGAGGGAATGTTTCACTTAGTTGTAATGTTCAAGAAATCTTTCTTGGGTGTTGCCCTTGCGGGGTGAGGTTGCCCTTTGGAAGTGGAACAAAGGAAATAAGAAAAAGACCTGGTGGGGGCCATCACATGTAGAGAAAGCATTTGTTTTGAGCTGTCGTTTGGATCCTTCATCTTCAAATATCCAGAAAGCTATCAGATTAATATTGACATCATTGCCTATTATGGCACATGATATTTTTATCAGGTGTGATAGAATGATCATTTGAAACGTGTGGCACTGTCTATGTTGGAGTGGACTCAAGAAAGCTATGAACTTGCTTTATCTCTATCATTCCTTCATCCCAAGGATGCTACGGTTGCAAGAAGTCCTATAACAAACTTTGCCATAGTAGATTACTTTGACAATGGGCCATATGGAGATACTAGCAAAGGACTTCTTGATGATTTAAAGCTGATAGCAATGGCCAACTAGCTACCGATGTCTTTAGGTAAGATAAGATGATTTTAGTAATGTTCACGGATGGCCAAAGTGCCAATGGGAGTTGTCGAAAAGAGCTATTACAATGTATTGTAGGATCCAAAAAGTACTAAGAAAATAAGCTAAAGTAGTGTAAAATAGCTAATGTAAACTACATAGTATTGGAACAAGTGTATGGCATAAAATTACAGCCTCGAGGGTTCTCAATTATTTTTTTGAGTGTAGAGATGTTGTTTTCCCTTTCATTATTGACTTTTTATTGGAATTGCAATAATCATTACGTTTTTTTTGCTAGCTGCATAAAGTAATTGTATTCCAAAGACTCCAAACCATTGGCTGGTCATTAGTGGTACTCAGCAAATTATTTCATTTTATTATTCAATAAGCATATGCCAAAGATTTTTCAATGGATGCTAGTGGTATTCATAAGTTAGATATCCTAAGGAGGATGGGTGCATCAATTTAAGGTTTTAGAAGAAAGAACCTATAATGAGAGCTGTTTTTAAGGTGTTATTTTGTTTTCCCCACTTTTTGTGCAGGTCAGTAGGACATACTGAAAGGAGGTCTTACAATGTACTTTAGTAACCAAGAAAGTACTACAAAAAAAAAAAACTAGAATTAAGAAACTAGAGTAAACTGCACTAAAGTTAAACAACTATAGAACATCAGATTACAGTCTCGAGAAATAGAGAAATAGGGAATAACTCAAGTGAATCCAAGCATCAACTCGATCTGTAGAGTGTGAAGTAGAAGGAGAGCAACTATCATAACCAACTATCAAAAAAGATCTAATGCAGGATCTAAAGATGTCCCAAAGAGAACTACCAGGACGAAAGGGGCCTGGTTGGATAATCTGCGGAGGACAAAGAATTTGACCCTTGAAATCTCTCCTAACATCCATGGCCAATGAACTAGTAGAAGAAGATTATAAGCTGGTATGTTGCATCTGTCTGCAACTCCTTGAAAAGTAAGGGGAAGCCTAAACCTGGTGTTGGGGGAGCCATAGTCCCTACCCATGGCATCCATGGCATGTGAGAAGAAGGCGCAGAGAAAGGGGGAGGGGCAGGGGGATCTTATTTTACATAGAAGATCATGATAATTAAACTAGGTCAATGACTTTACTAGGATGATGGTTATCCTTATTGTGTTTGATTTAACGTATATGATTGTCATTATGAAATGAAATGAAAGATTTTAATTACGTCCATGAGACCTAAACATGGCTTATGGGACCCCCAAATATGAAAAAACAGTTATTCAAATCATATGACCATTAATATCGTTGAGAAGGCTGTTCCTTCTCCTGCTGATTTGGGTTAGCAACTCCCCAACTTGTTTTATTTCACTGTCTTCAAATAACTCTATCATAGACCCTTTTCCAAGCGTTTCTTTGTATTTGCCATGGATGTCCAACTCAGACATTCATAGATGAAATGTTCCTTTGTCTCTATTGCGCCTGTGTTGTATAGAGTACATATCTTTTCTTCCCATTGTTCGTTGGGTGTTGTCCATCTCCCTGTTTAACATCTAAGCCTATGAGAGCTAGTCCTTATTTGAGTAATGAGGATTTTTTCCCTTCACTTGATTTCAACGCCTATATATGCTTTTTCCTTGTGGTCATATGTTGGGTTAAACTTTGCAATATAGTATTGTCTTTTCTCGCTTGCATATTTCCACATTCCACTTCTAAACTTTTCGTTCACACAGTTTTTTATGTCTTTGTTGAAATTTGGGCATTCATTTATGTTGATTTCCCAACGTTTCATCCATTTCTTATTTTGTTTCATCCATGTGTTCTTCTGCATATGCAGCTCTTCGTCCCTAACTGCCTTAAGCCATCTGTTGTTTTTCATGTTTTCTGTTTTTTTCAAGTAACATAACAACTTGGTCATAGCAATTGCCTCTGAATGGTCATAGCAATTGCCTCTGAAGGGAACATTCTAGTTTCAGCTAGAATAATTTCATAAGGGAATGTGGCCTTAATTCTAAGAAAATTTTTAATTAGACGTTTTTGAATCCTTTCTATTTGCCTCCATTTTGTATTTGTCGTGCCACTGGCCCACACCTCACAACCATACAACACAATCGGTGTGACAAGTATGCCAAATAAGACCTTGGTGGTCTTCTAGTTCCACAACTCAACATTCCTACACCAATTTTGAAGTGCATATAGCACTCTCCAACCACTTAGAGTTATTTTCATCTTACATGTATTCCAATTGAGCTTGTTATGAAAGTCTATGCCTAGATATTTGAATTCTACCACTACCTCTAGAGGTTCTCCTGCAAACTAAAATTCGAGATGTTGCTTCTTCTTTTTCTTTGAAAAAATCATGATTTTTGTTTTGCTCGTGTTCACTTGCATCCCAACTTCTTTACAAAAGAGTTCTAGAGCCCGAAGGTGATCTTTTGGATCTTTAGCTGTTTCGGCCACAAGAATTACATCATCTGCATACGTGAGGAGTTTTACCACATATTTGGCTAAGTGCACACCCTCTCCCCCAAATTTGTTTATCCATTCTTCTAACTTGTCAATGTACAACCCAAATAATGTCGGAGATAGAGGGCAACCTTGTTTGATGCCTATGTCACTCCTAAAACATTCAGATAACCCTTCTTGCGTTTTGATTCTAGCCTTTACATGCTCATATAATTTGTGAACTGCTGCCCTGTAGTGAATTGGAACCTCTAGCTCTTCCATTCTGCTCCATAATTTTTTCCTTGGCACTGTGTCAAATGCCTTTTTGAAGTCAACAAAACAACTGAAAGATTCCTCTTTTTTGTTCCATATTTTTTTCAGTATGTGTCTAAGCGTGATATAGTGATCAATAGTTGAGTGCTTGGGCCTAAAACCCGCTTGCCCCTTTGCTCTCTTTTCCTTTTCTTCTGTCCATCTGCTGATCCTACACTCTGTCATACTCCCAAACAGGTTTGCAAAGAGAGGGTTGATCATGATAGTTTGATAGTTTGAGGGATTATTTACATCTTCACTTTTAAACAAAGGAATGGTCAAGGTAGTTGTCCATTCTGTAGGGAAGCCATTTTGTATGACCTCATTGAAAATATCTTCGATATGCGGTGCAAGAATATCTACCCCCCATTTTATATGCTTTGCTTGAAGATTGTCTATGTCACGGGCTTTACCAGTTGCTAACTTTTTATCTCTTGAATAATGTCTTCATTTGTAAAAATTTCTTTCTTGACAATGATAGTAGGGGGTGTCTCCTGGTGGTTACTACGTTCATACAATTGTTTTGAATACTCCTACCACTGACTATCTGTTATGTTATTTTCAGTTTGCATCTTTTTCACGCTTAGTTCCTTCCAAAATTTCTTTGGTTCATGCTTCCCTAAGTAAATCAGTTCTTTCCTCCTTGTTCTAGTGTATTCTTTTTTTTTGCCCTTACCAGTTTCTCATATGCTTTTTTGTTTGCTCTTGTTTTACCTGTTGGCTCCTTTAGTAATCTTTGGCTTCCTTGCAATCTTTATCGAACCACGGGTTCGTTGGGAAGCTATTTCTTTCATTCTTTCTTTCTAGGTTTAGCTCTCTTGCATATGTTTAGAGCTTCTTGGATAACCTGCATTAACCATTCACTTTTATTGTAATCTCTGTTACTGTGAGGTAGTCCCTTTCTTTCCCTTTCATGTAACTTGTTATTCAATGCTGCCTTGAAACTCTGTCGATTTTTTTCTGTTAAGAGAATGTTTCCCATTCATGGATCATCCAGTTCTCAAGTTTCAAGCAGTTAAGACACTTGTGGATAACCATGAACATGGTTTTAAACGTCCATATTGTAACATAAGTGAAATGCTTTTGGGAATCCACATCTTCTTAGCCAGAACCTCCAACACCTTATTTTCAACTGTCCCAGGACTTGGGAACTAAAGTGTTCTAAGAATGGAAGAATCCAATCTGCTACAACCAAATTTAACAAAGACTTGACTGCTACTTTTCCATTAATTTCAGCAGGCAGGGAAGTTCTTCAATCAGTAGTGTTCTCCTATGGAGTGTAAAAGGCATTGATAATCAATAAAAGAGATGTATCAACATCTCTTAATGTTCAAAGATAATCCAAAGTAATATATACTTATTTATTTATTCCCTGAAAAAGTGCATCATGTATTCCTTTAATTCTCAAAAAAAGAACTTACCAATGAACAATAGGATTACATGGACATTCTTTTCCTATGTAAGCTAAGAAAGAAACAATCTGGGACTGCTATTCCATTGGCAAAGGTTCTGTATATTTGGGAATTCATGATCCTTGAGTCCCGGTAAAGAGGGCTAATTCTTGCTTGAAGATCTTCAACTGGCTTTGCCTTATACAAGACCATATCATCTTGACACACTACTTTCTATCAAATTTTCCATAAGAAAAGCAGTGGTGCAAGTCAAAACATGTGCCAAAGGCTCTTGAGGTATTTGTGATCATCCACATATCACCGAGAACCACTTCACTATCAAAATGTGCATAGTAGAATCCTCTCTTTTGTACAAGACACACTCGGCATCTGAAATCCTAGTTTTATATGGATGGGCTTTGACTGGTAATCCATTATGTGTTGCTAACCAACCAATGACTTTGTGCTTTAAGGAAGATCACACCTTCCATAACTTGTTTCAGCAATGCGGCCATCTCACTTTAGAATTATTAATTCCCCAAAAATTATTTGAGCATTGGTCTATTGGCAATGAGTGTCTCGTTGTTTGTGTCTCAGCTGGCCGAAACGAATATTGAGTGTCGTTCATCTTCCTCTTTTATGTGTAACAAACTTGCTATTCTCACATACAAATAAAGTTCATCTCTTTACATAGCCTTCATTTCTCTATTTTGAATTCTCAATGTTATTGTAGCCATATTGTACATCTTGAGCCTCATCAACCTACTTTAGTCTCTCGCTGGAATTTAACTTAATTTCTTTGTTTCTTTCTATCTTACACATTTTAACATAGATTGAAACATTGGCCACAATCAAATCTTGATGAACTGCTGTATATTGTTTTTGGAAATTTATAGTTTGGTGAATTAAAATATAAAAGAGTACGTGAGAAACATATTTCTATGTCTATTGGTTATGTATGAAATGGTACATGGGCAGCTTATGAACAATTATCTAGCATACCAGATTGTATACACAAGAGAAGTTGTGACTATTATGCATGTTCGTAAATAGATATATATTTATAAAATTGGTGAATATGCAGGAGGAAGGTGAGTGAATATAGGATATACAAAGTTACACATTAAGAGGTAGCCCTTAATAACTAATAGTCGTAATTAGATAAACTACACGTCCTGTTGGATAGGGAAACTTTGCTGTTGAAGCATGATTAGATAGGTGAGAAGACCTTGATAGGTACTTATGACAACAACACATTGAGGTTGGACCAATCCATCTTACAACAATCTTGATAAGTATGAATTTTGTTTGTATGTATATTATTGAATTGGTTGTATGGGGTTGAAAGAGCCCCACCTGTATTACATCATGACGGCAGTAACAAGCCTCATTATCGTGTCATTATAACAAACCGTAATATCATAGGCTGCCTCATTTTGGGAGTGCCCATCACAATGCAGGGATTTGGACTCTGGTCGCACTCATACAATTGCATCCCATTTACCATGTTGCTCCACATTGCCTTGAATGGTGAATAGTTGAATTTTGTTGACTTAAGACTACAAGAGTATTATTCATAACTATGAGTATCAATACTTCTTGAAATTAAACTCTTGTAAAAATGTGGATTTAATAAGGCTTGTTCTTAGTTTTCTTCAGTAATTGGTTAACGACATCATTATTATATATTTATATTTGATACATATCCTCATTTTCATGCTTAATGCCATGATCATTCATTGCAAGTTGAAGAATATTAGTATGCCATGATCATTCATTGCAAGTTGAAGAATATTAGTATCTAATATCTCTTTTTTGTTTGAATTGTTTCTCTGTAGAGTATTGAACAAGCATTTAAGCCTTGATGCCATTCAAAGATTGAACTTTTTAAGTTTCTTATATCACAATATAAATTGATGAGTAGAACTTTCACTGTGGATGGAAGTTAGTTTCTGATTTAGCAAGTGTTGTTTTTTTAATTTGAGATCCTTAACTTGAGATGAAAGTCTTGGGTGTGGTTACGAAGGTGGTTGATCTGTACATCTTTTTCTATGAATGTTTATCAATATCTTGTAAATTATTAACTTGCAATAATAACTTTTGCTTTTGGTCTTTGAATTTCATTATTCGATAATGTTACATAACTTAAGCACTTCTATCAGTTTAGTTAAAAGTTATCATATCAAACATTTCTTCCCAAATACACATATACAACACTTAGCTCCACATAAGCGTTTATACAAGTACTTCTATCAGTTCAGTACAAAGTTATCATATCCAACACTTCTGCCCAAATATGCATATCCACATGTTTGACACAGATCTGGGTATGATACTTCTTGGGTACTGTATACAAACATATCTAAATACAGGAATGCCATATATTGACATATCTGAATGCATGCTGGCGTTTGTGCCCGACCATATGTAATACATTTGCAGCTGTATCCATCACATGGGATTTTAAAAAAAGAACATATAATTTAAAAAAAAAATTGTAAAACACATAAAACCAATGAAAATTTCTTCCCTTGAGTAATGACGATATCCTTTTTAAAGCTTACGGTTGTGTCAAATTTTTCATATTCTATGTTTTTTGAATATATAAAATAAATATTTTTTATAATGTTGTATCCAATCATATCCTCAGGAGTCTTGAAAAATTGCCTTATCCACATTGGATTGTGTATACGTTGCTATGCAACATTGGCTTAGTCATAACCTTTTCTATAGTTTGGATTTTCACATAATAATTTTGATATCTTAATTCCTTTCTCTTATGGAATGCTTTTCAATCTTTCATTTTGCAATGTTTTTTTCACATCACATGTTAAATTTTTAAAGCTTATGCTGCTCTGAACCAAATG
This sequence comes from Wollemia nobilis, assembly GCA_028583015.1. Taxonomy (NCBI): domain Eukaryota; kingdom Viridiplantae; phylum Streptophyta; class Pinopsida; order Araucariales; family Araucariaceae; genus Wollemia; species Wollemia nobilis. The sequence continues at coordinate 2,078 of JAQPPZ010012026.1, read as the reverse complement.
CTTTGATCTTCAATCTTGGACTGTTAGTTATAATCTTGTAATTGCCTTGTCGTTTAATTTTCATTTGGGTTACCCTTACATATGTAAAGGAGAAAAGTATTATTATTCTTCCCAATAACTCAAGGTATCTGAAGTTCAAAAGTTATCATCAATATTTTATGAGTTGCTCTTGCTGCAATAGTTTGTTGGAAGATCATTATGTATAGATGTGGTTAAGGCATTTGCAGCTATTTTGAAACTTATGTTTAAACTGGAATTAAAGGTTTCTGTTTGTTTTTTATTTTTATCATAGGGAAGAGATGGAAACACCTACAGTATGGTCTCAAATCTGTATTCAAAATATTGTGCGTCTGGCCAAAGAAACAAGCACACTACGACGTGTCCTTGAACCCATATTTCAGTACTTTGACACGGGCAAGCACTGGTCTCCAGAACATGGATTGGCTGTTTCTGTTCTTTGCGATATGTCATACTTAATGGAGAGTACAGGTATATGTTTCTTGCAGTTTGTTTCAGTTAAGATTGTGGTGCATATTTTTTTTTTTTTTTAAATGGGCCCCACCTGAATTACATTATGACCACATTGTGGTATTACAACATCATGACCACATAGTGGTATTACAACAGCCTGGCTATTAGGCATATATTGCTTGGCAAGATTTGAACCTAGGTCTCCTCCTTGAGAGTCGAGGAATCTAACCGGTTGAGCTAATGCCATTTGATGATTGTGGAGCATACATTATGGGACATGTAACTTTTTTTTTTTTTTTTATTGAGGAAGTCCTTGAATAAATTCTATCACAAAGAAATGACCTGATTAAATTCTATCACAAAGAAATGACTTGAGTGTTCTGTGAACAAAGTTAACCTTAAGCAATCCCTATCGTCTATTTGAATTACAGTAAAGTGCTCTAACAAGCACAAAGTTGTTGAGTTATTGAGTAAAGTGCTCTAACAAGCACAAAGTGCTGTAATGCTGAGTCTACAAGAATACTGACATCTGAAATGTGGACCTTGATATATGATGGAGCAAAATCACATACTGGAGCAGGGGCAGGGGTCAACCTGACTGATATTAACGAAAATTATTTGGGCATACCATACAGATTGCAGTTCCCATGTACTAATAATGTGGCAGAGTATGAAGCACTGTTACTAGGTTTGAGAAAAGCCAAAGAGCTTGGAATCAATTACTTGACTGTATTTGGAGATGCAAAATTAATAATACAATAGATTAAAGGAAAATGTCAGACCAAACACCTTAGGTTAAAACAATACAAATGGGTTGTTCAAAAAGAAATTGATAATTTTCTGGTTTTCAACATCACTTATATTCCTAGAGATCAAAATCATGTAGCCAATTTGTTAGCTATAAATGCTTCTGGTTCAGATAGTCCAGAGATAGATACAGAATATCAGGAGAAATTTCCAACTATTTGAGCATATCATCCATCTGACTTAGATAACATAGTGTATTTACAAGTTTTTCAAGACGATGTAGATATGAAAGATTTTATGACATTGCAGAATCATTATGCTGATATTATCTGTGATGAGGGAGATGAGGAAAAACTGAAAAATGTAATTGGGGAACCTGTAAAGGTGATACAATTAAAGACTAACAAACTGCCCAAAGGCCTGGTTTCATTAGAGAGTTTGTTTGATGATTTTGATAGAGCTTACAAAGCAGAAGAAATCAATATTGGAACCGAACAGGAACCTAGAATGGTGAAGGTTGAAAAGTCTATGTCTGAAAATGAAAAGAAAGACAACAAAAAATTTCTGAGGAAGCATAAAGATACCTTTGCATGGAGTTATGAAGACCTTGGAACATTTAACACAGAAGTGATAAAGTATATTATCCCATTGAAAGAAGGTACTAAGTTGCACAGGCAAAAACAAAGAAAGTTTAATCCCACCTTACACCCTGTAATGCAAAAGGAGGTTAAAAAATTATTGGATGTCAAGATTATCAGGAAAGTGAGGTTGTCTACGTGGATAGCCAATTTAGTGCCAGTAGGAAAAAAAAATGGAGATATCCGGCTGTGTGTGGACTTTTGGAATTTGAACAAGAACTC